>SJXQ01012611.1:256275-292974 GCA_006408695.1 Aepyceros melampus
GCATATCAATAAAGCAGAAATAGATGTTTTTCTGGAACTCTCTTGCTTTTTCCATGATCCAGTGGATGTTGGCAATTTGATCTCTGGTTCCTCTGCTTTTTCTAAAACTAAATTGAACATTTGGCATTTCATAGGTCACCTATTTCTTAAGCCTGACTTGGAGAATTTTGAGCATTACTTTACTAACGTGTGAGATGAGTACAATTGTGCGGTAGTTTGAGCATTCTTTGGCATTCCCTTTCTTTGGGATTGGAATGAAAACTGACCTTTTCCAGTCCTGTGGTCACTGCTGAGTTTTCCAAATTTGCTGGCATAATATGCAGCACTTTCACAGCATCATCCTTCAGGATTTGGTATAACTCCAGTGGAATTCCATCACCTGTACTATCTTTGTTTGTAGTGATGCTTCCTAAGGCCCACTTGACTTCACATTCCAGGATGTCTGGCTCTAGGTGAGTGATCACATCATCATGATGATCTGGGTCATGAAAGTCCCTCTGTACAGGTCTGTGTATTCTTGCCACCTCTTCTTAATATCTTCGGCTTCTGTTAGGTCCAGACCATTATCTGTCCTTTATCGAGCCCATCTTTGCATGAAATATTCCCCTGGTATTTCTGATTTTTCTTGAAGAGATCTCTAGTCTTTCACATTCTGTTGTTTTCTTCTATTTCTTTGCATTGATCCCTGAGGAAGGCTTTCTTATCTCTTCTTGCTATTCTTTGAAACACTCCATTCAGATGCATATATCTTTCCTTTTCTCTCTCTCTCTCCCTCTTTTTTTTTTTTTTTGCTTCTCTTCTTTTCACAGCTATTTGTAAGGCCTCCTCAGACAGCCATTTTGCTTTTTTGCATTTCTTTTCCATGGGGATGGTCTTGAACCCTGTCTCATTTACAGTGTCACAAACCTCCATTCATAGTTCATCAGGCACTCTGTCTATCAGATCTAGTCCCTTAAATGTTCTTTGGTGTATGTTATCAATTTCGTACATTTAAGATTGCAATCTTCAGTACCCATTTTTACTTAGGGTGTGATTACTGGCTCTATTGTTCTCTGCCTTTTTGACTCTCCTTCTTCTCACCCAGGTCACCTCTACCTCCTCCCTCCTCCTTGTCTTCTTTACTTAACTCTGTGAATCTCTTTGGGTGTTCCAGGTTGTGGAGAACACTTAGGGAGCTGATTACTGGCTAGATTTGTCTCTGTCCGTTTTACTCCTCTTCTTGTCCTCCTGGCCACCTCTATCTTCTTCCTCACTCTCCTCTGTGTAACTCTGTGAGCCTCTCTGAGTGTTTCAAACCATGGAGAGCACATAGGGAATTTATTTCTGGCTAGATTGCCCTCTCCCCTTTTGTCTCCCCCTCTTCTCCTCCTGGTCACCTCTATCTCTTTCATCCCTCTTCTATTCTCTATGTAACTGTGTGAACCTCTCTGGGTAACTCACTTTTGAGAATTTTTTCACCATTAACCTAGATGCTTTATCATTGGTGCTATATGGATGGAGAAGTCTTGAGGCTACTGTATGAAAAAGACTGAAAACCAGAGGGAGGAGGCTTAAGTCCAAAACTTGAGAACACCAGAAAACTCCTGACTTCAGGGAATATTAATTGACAAGAGCTCATCCAAAAGCCTCCATAACTACACTGAAACCAAGCTCTACCCAAAAGCCAACAAGTTTCACAGCAAGACATACCAAGTTAATTCTCCAAGAATATAGGAACATAATCCCAAGCATTAAAATACAGGTCAAAATTCACACTCAACACATAGACACCTCAAAACTCACTACTGGACACTTCATTGTACTTCAGAGAGAAGAGATTCAACTCCACCGACCAGAACACTGACACAAGCTTCCCTAACCAGGAAACCTTGACAACCAAGCCTTGACAACCTTCACTAGTCCAACCCCACTCACAGGGAGGAACTTCCATAATAAAAAGGAACCACACACTTGCAGCATACAGAAAGCCCACTCCAAACACAGCAATCTAAACAAGATGAAAAGGCAGAGAAATATTCAGCAGGGAAAGGAACATGATAAATGGCCACCAACCAAACAAAAGAGGAGATAGGGAATCTACCTGAAAAAGAATTCAGAATAATGACAGAAAAATGATACAAAATCTTGAAAACAAAATGGAGTTACAGATAAATTGTCTAGAGACAAGGATTGAGAAGATAAAAGAAATATTTAACAACGACCTAGAAAAAAAGAAAAAGAGTCAATCAGTAGTGACTGATTTTATTTCCATTTTACTCATCTTTGTAAGATTATTTTTGGGCCTGTTATTTTCATGCTTAAACATTTTAAGTACATTTTTATACCCACAGAATAAAATCTAATGTCAATAACTTATAGTATCATTCTATAGCCCTAACAAACTAGCTTATATGTAGTTCCAATGTATTGTTCCCATTTTCCTTCTCTCTATCTCTCTCCCTCACTGTCCCAGATTCTTTCAACAATTCTGCCACATCCATCTAATACAGCTAAACTCTCATTATTTTTCTAGTATTACTGAAACTAGTACGCCTCTACTCTTTTTTGAAATAGTGTTTACTATCCTTGGATCTATATCTATGTAGATATATCTATATCTATACCTATTCAGTTCAGTTAATTCAGTCATTCAGTCGTGCCCGACTCTTTGCACCCCCATGAATCACAGCACGCCAGGCCTCCCTGTCCATCACCAACTCCCAGAGTTCACTCAAACTCATGTCCATCGAGTTGATGATGCCATCCAGCCATCTCATCCTCGGTCATCCCCTTCTCTTCCTGCCTCCAATCCCTCCCAGCATCAGAGTCTTTTCCAATGAGTCAGCTCTCCACGTGAGGTGGCCAAAGTATTGGAGTTTCAGCTTCAACATCGTCCTTCCAATGAACACCCAGGGCTGATCTCCTTTAGGGTGGACTGGTTGGATCTCCTTGCAGTCCAAGGGACTCTCAAGAGTCTACTCCAACACCACAGTTCAAAACCATCAATTCTTTGGCACTCAGCTTTCTTCACCGTCCAACTCTCACATCCCTACATGACCACAGGAAAAACCATAGCCTTGACTAGATGGGTTCCCTGGTGGCTCAGAGGTTAAAGCATCTGCCTGCATATGTGGGTAACCTGGGCTCGATCCCTGGGTTGGGAAGATCCCCTGGAGAAGGAAATGGCAACCCACTCCAGTATTCTTGCCTGGAGAATCCCATGGACTGAGGAGCCTGGTGGACTCCAGTCCACAGGGTCGCAGAGTCAGACACGACTGAGCGACTTCACTTTCACTTTTGACTATATCTACATCTATATCCATATCTACATCTATCTATATCTATAGCGTAGTTCAGTATCTCCTTAATAATGGACCCTAGTTGTCTCCAGTTTTGTATTACTGAAAATTATGCCACACTAGGCTTGTTTGTGGAGAAGATGATGGCACCCGATTCCAGTACTCTTGCCTGGAAAATCCCATGGATGGAGGAGCCTGGTGGGCTGCAGTCCATGGGGTAGCAAAGAGTCAGACACGACTGAACAACTTCAGTTTCACTTTTCACTTTCACGCATTGGAAAAGGAAATGGCAACCCAGTCTAGTGTTCTTGCCTAGAGAATCCCAGGGATGGGGGAGCCTGGTGGGCTTCCATCTATGGGGTCGTACAGAGTCGAACATGACTGAAGCGACTTAGCAGCAGTAAGAGTAGCATCCTTGGAACAAGCACTTTATTCTTTTCCTACTACTTAAAAAATTACCTTTTAATACTTAACTCAATGCCACTTCATCTTTCTTTCTTTCTTTTTTTTTTTTTTTTTTGTTTTTCCTCCCAAAAGAAACATTTTTCACCACTCGTGCAATCTATCTTTAAAATTTCCCTATATGGACTATAAAGTCTATGGAATTTTCCAGGCCAGAATACTGGAGTGGGTAGCCTTTCCTTTCTCCAGGGGATCTTCCCAACCCATGGATCAAACCCAGATCTTCTGTATTGCAGGCGGATTCTTTACCAGCTGAGCCACAAGGGAAGCTCCTCCTTATATACCAATCACATTACATTGTGTTATAGTTATCTTTCGGATACCTGTTTCCTTTGCTAGATTGTGGCATATTTGTGCAGAATTAACATGCCTAAATCCCAAGCATAGAACTGAATTTAAATGATCTTTCCATTTGTATGTATTAAATATAATAAAGTTAATTTGGATTTGCACTAAAAGTATTGAAGTGTATCTGTGCCTTTTTATTTCTTTGAGAACTCTAGATATCAGCTGTGGAATGATCTCATAATCGCTTATTGGGATTTTCTGACACTAGTGAAAGTGAAGTCGCTCAGTCGTGTCCGATTCTTTGCGACCCCATGAACTGTAACCCACCAGGCTCCTCAGTCCATGGAATTTTCCGGGCAAGAGTACTGGAGTGGGTTGCCATTTCCTTCTCCAGGGGATCTTCCCAACCCAGGTATTGAACCCGGGTCTCCTGCACTGCAGGCAGACGCTTTACTGTCTGAGCCACCAGGGAAGCCCTGACACTATGAAGTTGAAATTTAGGAAAATGTTTGGAAACATAGAAAACTGTGGCTTCTAGGTTTGACTTCACTCATAAACCCTCTCTTCTTGGAGACTCTAATATAGAGTTCCAAATTAGGAAGTCACTTGAGGACAAATTTGTAGTTTTAGGTAGTGTTGATAAATTCATGGATTTGAGAATCATATAGAAACATGTTCACAATGAAAATCTGAAGTTTTACTTGGTAATATGGCTTCTTTGCTCCCTAGTCTGCAGCACATATTTCCTTTCAAGACCTAGCCTAAATCTTTCTTACTAAAACTCTAATTTATTCTTTCAGTTAACAGAAAAGGCCACTGCTCACTGTCCTGTAAGGAATATTTCCTCTCCTGGAAGTTTGGATGTCCATTCAACCTTCTCCCTTTCAAACGAGATCTTCTGTCTTTCTCCCACTGGGAAAGATCCCTAACATTTCATCACCAGACTTGTTCCCCTGAGGCTCCTTGTTCAGATTCTTATAATCACCTTCCCATCAGGGTTTCTACTTGTCCAGAAGCTACAAACAGTCTGCCTTATCTTTTTTATTCCCATGTGGCACAAATAGCAATCAAGTATAGGAGACTCTGTTTTCTGTGCAGATTTCTACAAGCAAGCAAAAGAACTTTATCTAGCACAGTGAGCATGATAGATTTATAAATTTTATCAAATCCTCAGCATGTCTGCAGATAAGCTCTGCAGATGAACAGTGTATCGTATACATTAGACACCTTGTCATAGGGAAACACAGTATCTTCCAGTGACACTTCTTTTCTGCTTCCTAAAATCATGGATCTTCTCTAAATATTTCATTTCTTTTTAAGAAAAAATGCAAAATTATTGTTAAACATAACTCAGTTCTTTTAAAAGTTTCGACTCTGTGACTTGTCAACAGAACAAATAAACACAGCTCCAACAAGCCCTGCATATGAAATCACTAGCAGAATAATCCTACAGGAGGCCAACTGCTATGCTTCAATGACAAAGCACTTCAATAATAGTTTTCTACAGAGGTATATTTTACAATCCAATGAGCTAACAAATTCTAACCCACCGAGCTTAAAACAAGATGAAATAAAATAAAACATGAAATGTTCTTGTTCTGCAGAACTGGGCATGGCAATTTCTTTTGGCTTTTTTGGGGAAAACACTAACTTTTAAGTGGTTCTTCTCATGTGGTTGGGTAACAGTAACTTATAAATAAACATTCATTAATAGTTGTGTGCTATTAAAATGCTGTCCAAATTATTTTTTCCCCTCACAGCCTGAGAAGATTTTATTTAAAGCCTTAAGCAGGGTAAATTAATGTTCTGTTCATCCCTTCTGCTGTCTTCACTTGTTTATTAATTAGCATAATCTTTTAACGTTTAGCAAGATAAAGCCTACTCAACACTGGGGAGATACATTTTGGAAAAGAAATACAAAAGCTGGTGAGAATCCTACCTCATAGCCAGCCTTCTCTCTTTACTAGCTTTGATCAAAGTAGGTTTGACTGTAAACACATCACCATTTTATATTTACATGTGATGCTGCCTCATTAACAGCAAGGGAGAGACTGAGGATATGGGTATTAAATCTGCTTTTCCTAAGTTGTGGTATCTTGCAGTAAAATAAAATTGAGAAATTTGAAGATGTATCAGAATAAAATTATTTAATAAGTGGATCACCATGGCCAGGAGAGTGGGCCTTGAGACACAGCACAGGCTGGCCATCTTCTCAGAAATTTTCCGAGACCTATTCCATGCATGTGTGTGTGCTCAATTGCTTCAGTCGTGTCCGAAGTGACCCTAAGGAGTGTAGGCCACAAGGCTTCTCTGTCTATGGGATTCTCCAGGCAAGAATGCTGGAGTGTGTTGCCATTTCCTACTCCAGGGGCTCTTCCCCACCTATGGATCGAAACCAAGTCTCCTGTGTCTCCTGCATTGGCAGGTGGGTTCTTTACCACTAGTGCCACCTCGGAAGCCCCAGACCTCTTCCATTTATGTATATATAACACTGCTGTTATATATCAAGCATTGGACCTCAAACTGATGTAGAATTTGTCTTCTAGAAGCATCATCTAGTAGGGACATATGAACATTAATTAAATAAACATGCAATAAATATTTAACTAAAACCTGTGAGAATTATTTAAAACCGCAGAAGTAACAATAACACCAAATTTAGTCTGGGAAGGTTTCCCTGAGATAATGCTTACTCTAAAAATCCAGCAAGTTGAAGATAAAAGATACTTTTGGTTTTGTTGTTTGTTAATTTGCTTATTGGTTTATTATTTGATAAATAGTTATATTAAAATAGTGTTCTGTATTAGAAACATAGTTTTTAATCATTTTCCATAGAAAATATTTGCTATAGATGATAATAACATTTTAAGTACTATCATTTCTAAGATTACATATTATCAAATATAATAACTGCAAAGTAATTTTTATGATATCAGTTTATAGATTCCAAAACACTTTCTATGAAAATATAAAGTTTGCAATAAAAATGTAGCATCACCAACTCAAGGGACAAGAATTGGAGCAAACTCTTGGAGGTAGTGAGGAGAAGGCAATGGCACCCCACTCCAGTACTATTGCCTGGAAAATCCCATGGATGGAGGAGCCTCGTAGGCTGCAGTCCATGGGGTCGCAAGAGTTGGACATGACTGAGCGATTTCCCTTTCACTTTCACTTTCATGCATTGGAGAAGGAAATGGCAACTCACTCCAATGTTCTTGCCTGGAGAATCCCAGGGACGGGGGAGCCTGGCAGGCTGCCGTCTATGGGGTCGCACAGAGTCGGACACGACTGAAGCGACTTAGCAGCAGCCGCAGCAGCTAAGAGGTAGTGAAGGAAAGGGAAGACTTGCAAGCTGCAGTCCATGGGGTCGCAAAGGGTAGGACATGACTTAGTGACTGAACGATAAGAATGTAAGTACACACACACACAATTCCTATTTATCAACAGGAAAATTTCTCTCTAAGCATGCGCATCTTAGAACACAAAGAGATAAAGATGTCCAAATTCTATCCCAGAAGGCTAGTCATGAAATAGATTCAGATCCAAAAGAGTATCTGTTATTCCAAACTGTATTCAAATGACTGAATACCATCATCTTAATAGGAGACATTAAGATTACTCTTCCTAAATAGCAATGTATGTAATCTGAATTCTTAATCTGTGCTAAATTACAGAAGTTCAAAAAGCTTCTCATTAGGAAAAGAGAAAACTATTTCTCAACATATTTAATAAAGCTTAGATAACATTATGCTCAATCTACTTCTACTATTTTGAAAATAGCCCCTTTGAGTTTCCAGGGGCCCCTCTGCAGCTCTGGCACCTCCCCTACATCCTCCGCCCTCTTTATTTGTCCCATTTCTCACTTTCATCAACTCTTTTTCACTTCTTATTTTTCATTTTCACTCATATAACATGTCCTTTCCCTTATTATAAGTGATACGAATTATTTCCAAATGATAAATCCCTCAGAGTTGAAACTAACACAGTGATTCTTTTGTACCTAAAAAGGAAGTTTCTATTACTTTATGTTTCCAGATAAACTTTTGATATGATATAGAATTTCCATTTATTTCTCCTTACTGTTTTATTTTGACCATCAAGTATATTACTACTTTTCAAAATTTAAAAGCCTGTACTTTCATATTAAAGTACTGTTCCAGACATATATTTAATGAAATATAGAGTTATAAACCCTCATAAAATCTTGGATATATGCCTGCTCAATTCTTTCAAAGCCAAATGCCTAATAAATTTTGAAATTGAATATTGAAATAAAAAGGTTTGCCAATACAGCTGAAGGAGTAGTAATTACTCAACAATAGATGACTTTAATATGCTTTGAAGGTTCAAATGTTTGTTGATACTTTGGAAGCAGGCCAAAGCAAAAGAGAAATTTCCAGTTTGATGAAATTATATTTTCAAAGAAACAGATTGTTAAATTGAATATATATGTAAGAGTGAGTAACATTTCAAATGAGAATTAGAACTTATCTATAAATTAATTACCTGATCTAAAATAACTTATAAAACACAAATGTGAATTCCTGAAATTTATTTTATTGGGTTTGATTTATCAGAATGAAGACAAGACATGAAGAAAAGGTAAAAAGTAGTGGAACTGAATGAAGGATTAAGTAAATAAGAACAGCTGAGATCTGAGATTGGTTTAGTGAAATATAAGCCGGGCAGAAAATAAATTTAGAAGCAGGCTCTCTTGGAATAGGGTTAGGGCAGCTATCTGGAGTAGTTGGTTTAGTTTGACCAGAAGCTCTCCATCACCAATCGCTAATTACTCTGCCTTCCTCTCCTCTCCGGAGTGGAGCTGAATTTGTTCACATTCTTATGATGAGAAACAAAGATAGATTCTGGGTCATTCTGAGCTGGCCGTCTGCTGATCTCCACTCACAATCAGCCCCGATACCAGCGTACTAGCAACATTTCAAATCCAGCTCATCTTTATTGTATGGAGCTGTCCAGTGCTTCGTAGAATGTGTGACAGATCCCTGGCCTCTGCCAGTAGATGCCAGCATCACGCTCTGCCACACCAGTCACTATATTCAAAAATGTCTCCCTGCCTACTCAGTAGCATCAGACTCTTTGCGACACCATGGACTGCAGCCTGCCAGGCTCCTTTGTCCATGGGGTTTCTGCCCATGGGGTTTCCCCAGGGAAGAAACTGGAGTGGGCTGCCATGCCTTCCCCTGGGATCTTCCCAACCCAGGGATCAAACCCAGGTTGCCCACATTGCAGACAGATTCTTTACCACCTGAGCCACTAGGAAAGTCCCAGAATGCTGCATAGATTATCCCTTCTCCAGGGGATCATTCTGACCCCAGAATCAAAATGCAGTCTTCTGTGTTGGTAAGGCAGATTCCTTACCAGCTGAGCTTCAGGGAAGTCCATTCTTTGTTTCTACATCTTCATATTTCCAAATCACTAGCTCATTAGCACACTTTACTTCAAAAGACAAGGATACAAGTGCTTGTACACAGTTTTATTACCATTGGACTGTGAAGAAAGCTGAGCTCCAAAGAATTGATGCTTTTGAACTGTAGTGTTGGAGAAGACTCTTGAGAGTCCCTTGGAGTGCAAGGAGATCCAACAAGTCCATTCTGAAGATCAGCCCTGGGATTTCTTTGAAAGGAATGATGCTGAAGGTGAAACTCCAGTACTCTGGCCACCTCATGTGAAGAGTTGACTCATTGGAAAAGGCTCTGATTCTGGGAGGGATTGGGGGCAGGAGGAGAAGGGGACGACAGAGGATGAGATGGCTGGATGGCACATTGACTTGATGGACGTTTGTCTGGGTGAACTCCAGGAGTTGGTGATGGACAGGGAGGCCTGGTGTGCTGCGATTCATGGGGTCACAAAGAGTCAGACACGACTGAGCGACTGAACTGATACATTAGTTGTTTGATTCCCAGATACCTGTGCAGTAGTTTCAGAATTGTTAGCCTGACCAGATTATACCTTATAGAATACAGAACTTATGTTATAGAATGCGGAACTTATGTGCAGTGGTTCCTTTTGCCTTTAGTCTGACAGAGTCCATTCAGTTCCAATATTATTGATAGTTGGGTAAGTGACTCTTTTCCCTACTCCTTTAATTGAGTTTCTTTCATATATTTGCAATGCAGTTAATTTCTTTTGCAACATTCCACATTCCATTCCAGAATTCTCCAATCATCACCTAAAATTTTTCTATTTTATTTGTACACTTAATGTTCACTCTTTGTACTATGAAGTGCTATGGGATTAAACAAATTCAGTGTCATGCATCAACCATTACAGAATTACACAGAAAAATTGCACTGCCTTAATAATACCCCGTTTCACCTGTTGAATACTCCCTTGAATCTAAACCCAAGTCCATCACTGATATTTTTAATGCCTCTAGAGTTTTCTCTTTCCAGAATGTCAAATAAATGGCACATTTTCTATTAATTTTCTGTCCAGTGGCCTTCATATTGTTGTTGTTGTTCAGTTGCTAGGTTGTGTCTGACTCATTATGACCCCATGGACTGCAGCAGGCCAGACTTTCCTTGTCCTTTACAATCTCCTGGAGTTTGCTCAAAATCATATCCAGTGAGGCAGTGATGCCAACCAACCATCTGGTCTTCTGTCATCCCCTTCTCTTGCCTTCAATCTTTAACAGCATCAGGGTCTTTAACAGCCCTTCACATCAGGTGGCCAAAGTATTGGAGCTTCAGCTTCAACATCAGTCCTTCCAAAGAACATTCAGGACCTATCCTTTAGGATTGACTGGTTTGATCTCCATGCAGTCCAAGAGACTCTGCAGAGTCTTCAGAACTACAGTTCAAAAGCATCAATTATTTGGTGCTCAACTTTCATTATCATCCAACTCTCACATCCATATATGATTATTGGAAAAACCATGGCTTTGACTATATGGACTTTTGTTGGCAAAGTAATATCTGCTTTATAATACACTGGCTAGATTTGTCATAGCTTTTCTTCCAAGGAGCAAGCATCCTTTAATTTCATGGCTTCAGTCACCATCTGCAGTGATCTTGGAGCTCAAGAAAATAAAGTCTGTCACTGTTTTCCATTATTTCCCCACCTATTTGCCATGAAGTGAGAGTGCTAGGTTGTGTTGGCACAGGAGTGGCCAAGAGGAGCTACCTCACGCCCAAGGTCAGGGGTGACAGCTGAGCCAAGCTACGCCATGCCAGAGGCCAGGGGCGGCAGCCTAGAGGAGTACCCCACATCGAAGGAGCAACAGCTGCACAGACACAGGAGAGCCAAGAGGAACTATTCCATGTCCAAAGTCAGGAGGGGTGGCCATGAGGAGATACCTCTCATCCATGGTAAGGAGAAGCGGCTGTGCTTTGCTGGAGCAGCCATGAAAAGATACCCCATGCCCAAGGTAAGAGAAACCAAAGTAAGACAGTAGGTGTTGCGAGAAGGCATCAGAGGGCAGACACACTGAAACCATAATTACAGAAAACTAGCCAGTCTGATCATATGGACCACAGCCTTGTCTAACTCAATGAAACTAAGCCATGCTATGTGGAGCCTCCCAAGATGGGCAGGTCATGGTGGAGAGGTCTGACAGAATGTAGTCCATTGGAGAAGGGAATGGCAAACCATTACAGTATTCATGCTTTGAGAACCCCATGAAGAGTATGAAAAGGCAAAATGATAGGATACTAAAATGGGAACTCCCAGGGTCAGTAGAGGGCCAATATGCTACTGGAGATCAGTGGAGAAATAACTCCAGAAAGAATGAAGGGATGGAGCCAAAGCAAAAATAATACCAAGTTGTGGATGTGACTGGTGATACAAGCAAGGTCCAATGCTGTAAAGAGCAGTATTGCATAGGAACCTGGAATGTCAGGTCCATGAATCAAGGCAAATTGAAAGCGGTTAAACAGGAGATATATGCAGGTCAGGAAGCAACAGTTAGAACTGGACATGGAACAACAGACTGGTTCCAATAGAAAAAGGAGTACATCAAGGATGTATATTGTCACTCTGCTTATTTAACTTATATGTGGAGGACATCATGAGACAGTGGGCTGGAAGAAGCACAAGCGGGAATCAAGATTTCAGGGAGAAAAATCAATAATCTCATATATGCAGATGACAGCACCCTTATGGCAGAAAGTGAAGAGGAACTAAAAAGCCTCTTGATGAAAGTGAAAGAGGAGAGTGAAAAAGTTGGCTTAAAACTCAACATTCAGAAAACGAAGATCATGGCATCTGGTCCCATCACTTCATGGGAAACAGTGGAAACAGTGTCAGACTTTATTTTTGGGGGCTCCAAAATCACTGCAGATGGTGATTGCAGCCATGAAATTAAAAGATGCTTACTCCTTGGAAGGAAAGTTATGACCAACCTAGATACCATATTCAAAAGCAGAGACATTACTTTGCCAACAAAGGTCTGTCTAGTCAAGACTATGGTTTTTCCAGTGGTCATGTATGGATGCCAGAGTTGGACTGTGAAGAAAGCTGAGTGCTGAAGAACTGATGCTTTTGAACTGTGGTGGTGGAAAAGACTCTTGAGAGTCCCTTGGACTGCAAGGAGATCCAACCAGTCCATCCCGAAGGAGATCAGTCCTGGGTGTTCTTTGGAAGAACTGATACTAAAACTGAAACTCCAATACTTTGGCCACCTCATGTGAAGAGTTGACTCATTGGAAAAGACTCTGATGCTGGGAGGGATTGGGGGCAGGAGGAGAAGGGGACGACAGAGGATGAGATGGATGGATGGCATCACCAACTGATGGACATGAGTTTGAGTTAACTCTGGGAGTTGGTGATGGACAGGGAGGCCTCTTGTGCTGCAAAACATAGAGTAGCAAAGAGTCAGATATGACTGAGTTACTGAACTGAACTGAACTGAAACAGGAGGTGGCAAGAGTGAATGTCTCACATTCTAGAAATCAGAGAACTAAAAGTGACTGGAATGGGTGAATTTGACTCAGATGACCATTATATCTACTACTGTGGCCAGGAATCCCTTAGAAGAAATGGAGTAGCCATCATGGTCAACAAAAGAGTCTGAAATGCAGTAGTTGGATGCAATCTCAAAAATAACAGAATGATCTCTGTTCATTTCCAAGGCAAACCATTCAATATGAAAGTTATTCAAGCCTATGCCCCAACCAGTAATGCTGAAGAAGCTGAAGTTGAATGGTTCTCTGAAGACATAAAAGGCCTTTTAGGA
The DNA here is from genome assembly GCA_006408695.1 of Aepyceros melampus. NCBI lineage: Eukaryota > Metazoa > Chordata > Mammalia > Artiodactyla > Bovidae > Aepyceros > Aepyceros melampus. The sequence goes on from SJXQ01012611.1 coordinate 269,497, forward strand.
CTAACACTCCAAAAGGATGTCCTTTTCATTATAGTCGACTGAAATGCAAAAGTAGGAGGTCAAGAACACCTGGAGTAACAGGCAGATTTGGCCTTAGAATACGGAATGAAGCAGAGCAAAGGCTAATATAGTTTTGCGAAGAGAATGCACTGGTCATAACAAACACTCTCTTCCAACAACACAAGAGAAGACTCTACACATAGACATCACCAGATGGTCAACACTGAGATCAGATTGATTATATTCTTTGCAGTCAAAAATGAAGAAGCTCTATACAGTCAGCAAAAACAAGACTGGGAGCTGACTGTGGCTCAGATCATGAATTCCTTATTGCCAAATTCAGACTTAAATTGAAGAAAGTAGGGAAAACCATTAGACCATTCAGGTATGACCTAAGTCAAATCCCTTATGATTATGCAGTGGAAGTGAGAAAAGATTTAAGGGACTAGATCTGATAGAGTGCCTGATGAACTATGAATTGAGGTTCGTGACATTGTGCAGGAGACAGGGATCAAGACCATCCCCATGGCACAGAAACACAAAAAAGCAAAATGGCTGTCTTAGGAGTCCTTACAAAAGCTGTGAAAAGAAGAGAAGGAAAAGCAAAGGAGAAAGGGAAAGATATAAGCATCTGAATGGAGAGTTCCAAAGAATAGCAAGGAGAGATAAGAAAGGATTCCTCAGTGATCGATGCAAAGAAATAGAGGAAAACAACAGAAGGGGAAAGACTAGAGATCTCTTAAAGAAAATTAGAGACACCAAGGGAACATTTCATGCAGAGATGGCCTCAATAAAGGACAGAAGTCGTATGGACCTAACAGAAGCAGAAGATATTAAGAAGAGGTGGCAAGAATACATAGAACAGTACAAAAAAGAGCTTCATGACCCAGATAATCACGATGGTGTGATCATTCACATAGAGCCAGACATCCTGGAATGCGAAGTTAAATGGGCCTTAGAAAGCATCACTACAAACAAAGCTAGTTGAGGTCATGGAATTTCAGTTGAACTATTTTAAATCCTGAAAATGATGCTGTGAAAGAGCTGACTCAATATGTGAGCAAATTTGTAAAACTCAGCAGTGGCCACAGGACTGGAAAAGGTCATTTTTCATTCCAGTCCCAAAGAAAGGCAATGCCAAAGAATGCTCAAACTACTGCACTGTTGCACTCATCTCACATGCTAGTAATATAATGCTCAAAATTCTCCAAGCCAGGCTTCAGTAGCAAATGAACTGTGAACTTTCAGACATTCAAGCTGGCTTTAGAAAAGGCAGAGGAACCAGAGATCAAATTGCCAACATCTACTGGATCATGGAAAAAGCAAGATTGTTCCAGAAAAACGTCTATTTCTGCTTTATTGCCTATGCCAAAGCCTTTGACTGTGTGGATCACAATAAACTGTTAAAAATTCTGAAAGAAATGGGAATACCAGAGCACCTGATTTGCCTCTTGAGAAACCTATATGCAGGTCAGGAAGCAACTGGACTTGGAACAACAGACTGGTTCCAAATAGGAAAGGGAGTACATCAAGGCTGCATATTGTCACTCTGTTTATTTAACTTCTATGCAGAGTACATCATGAGAAACGCTGGACTGGAGAAACACAAGCTGGAATCAAGATTGCCGGGAGAACTTTCAATCACCTCAAATATGCAGATGACACAACCCTTATGGCAGAAAGTGAAGAGGAACTAAAAAGCCTCTTGATGGAAGTGAAAGAGGAGAGTGAAAAAGTTGGCTTAAATCTCAACATTCAGAAAATGAAAATCATGGCATCTGGTTCCATCACTTCATGAGAAATAGATGGGGAAACAGTGTCAAACTTTATTTTGGGGGGCTCCAAAATCACTGCAGATGGTGATTGCAGCCATGAAATTAAAAAATGCTTACTCCTTGGCAGGAAAATTATGACCAACCTAGGTAGTATCCATATTGAAAAGCAGAGATATTAATTTCCAAACAAAGGTCCGTCTAATCAAGGCTATGGTTTGATTAGATGTATGGATGTGAGAGTTGTACTGTAAAGAAAGCTAAGCACTGAAGAATTGATGCTTTTGAACTGTGGTGTTGGAGAAGACTCTTGAGACTCCCTTGGACTGCAAGGAGATCCAACTAGTCCATCGTAAAGGAGTTTAGTCCTGGGTGTTCGCTGGAAGGACTGATGCTGAGGCTGAAGCTCCGATACTTTGGCCACCTCATGAGAAGAGCTGACTCATTGGAAAAGACCCTCATGCTGGGAGGGAATGGGGGCAGGAGGAGAAGGGGATGACAGAGGATGAGATGGCTGGATGGCATCACCAACTCGATGAACATGAGTTTGGGTGAACTCAGGGAGTTGGTAATGGACAGGGAGGCCTGGAGTGCTGTGATTCATGGGGTCACAAAGAGTTGGACATGACTGAGCAATTGAACTGAACTGAACTGATAGGACCGGATGCCATGATTATATTTTTCTGTATGTTGAGTTTAAGCCAGCTTTTTCACTACCCTCTTTCACCTTTGTCAACAAGCTTTTTAGTTCCTCTTTGCTATCTGCCATAAGAGTGGTGTCATCTGCATATCTGAGGTTATTGATATTTCTCCCTGCAATCTTGATTCCAGCTTTCACTTCATCCAGCCCACATTTCACATGATATACTCTGCTTTAATTTAAATAAACAGGCTGACAAACTATAGCTTTGATGTACTCCTTTCACAATTTTGAACCAGCCCATTTTTCCATGTAAGGCTCTGCCTATTGCTTCTTGACCTGCATACAGATTTCTCAGGAGACAGGTAAGGTTGTCTGGTATTCCCATCTCTTGATTTGTCAATGATCCATTGGATGTTGGCAATTTGATCTCTGGTTCCTTTGCCTTGTCTAAATCCAGCTTGAACATCTAGAAGTTCTCGGTTCACGTACTTTTGAAGCCTATCTTGGAGAATTTTGAGCATTACCTTCCTAGCATGTGAAATGAGTACAATTGTGTGGTAGTTTGAGCATTCTTTGGCATTGACCTTTGAGATCGGAATGAAAACCGGTATTTTCCAGTCCTGTGGCCACTGCTGAGTTTTTCCAAATTTGCTTTCATATTGACTGCAGCATTTTAACATCATCTTTTAGGATTTGAAATAGCTCAGCTGGAATTCATTTCCATTAGCTTCCCTGCTCACTATGTCCTGGAGTTTGCTCATATGCATATCCATTGAGTCAGTGATGCCATTCAACCATCTCATCCTCTGTCCCCCTTTCTCCTTCTGCCCGAAGTCTTTCCTAGCATCAGGCTCTTTTCCAAATGAGTTAGCTCTTCTCAGCGTGTGGCCAAAGTATTGGAGTTTCAGCTTTAGCAGTAGTCCTTCCAATGAATATTCAGGACTGATTTCCTTTAGGATGGACTGGTTGGATCTCCTTGCAGTCAAAGTGACTCTCAAGAGTCTTCTCCAGCACCACAACTCAAAAGCATCAATTCTTCAGTGCTCAGCATTTTTTATGGTCCAATCTCACATATGTATATGACTACTGGAAAAAGCTTTGACTATGCAGACCTTTGTCAGCATTCATACACTTATTTATGAAGATAGTTCCAGGAATTTTTGGTTGAATATCGGGGATTTTCTGCATGACCAAATGAATCATCTGCCAGTAAAGAGAATTTCATTTCTTTTCCCTACAAATCTGTGTGTGTGTGTGTGTGTACCTTTTACTTATGCTATTGCACCAGTTAGAACTAACAGCATGGTATAAAAAAGTGGTTGAAGGAATTTCTTTTTAATTTTTTAAAAGTTTTTTTAATCATTAATGATGATAATATTCCATTATTGTAGATCCTGTCAAATGTCTTTTTTCTCTATGAATTCATATGATCAGGATATGATCATATGTTTTTTGTGGGTTTTTGTAGCCTATTGTTGTGGTAAATTACATTGAATGACTTTTGACTGCTGAAACAGTGTTGCATACTTGGAATAGAGTACATTTTACCACTTTGTATAATCCTTTTCATGCATTGTAGAATTCAACTTGCCAATATTGCAAAGATTTTTTTTTTCACCTGAGATAATTGAGATTTATTGTCTGAACTTTCATTTCTCTAAAGTCTCTATCTGCTTTGGTGTTAGGGTAATGCTGCACTCAGAAAATGAGTTAAGAATGATTTGTTTTGCTTCTAGTTTTTTGGAGTTCTTGAGGAATTGCTACCATCCTTTAAATATTTGGTAGACTTCACCAGTGAAACTATACGATCTGTTCTTTTTTGGAATGTCATTAATTATTGATGCAATTGTTAATAGATGGAGGTTTTCAAATTGGAGTTTCTCAGGTAGCTCAGTGGTAGATAATCTGCTTCCAATGAAGGAGATACACGTTTGATTCCTGGGTAGGGAAGATCCCCTGGAGAAGGAAATGGCAACCCATTCCTATATTCTTGCCTGGGAAACACCATGGACAGAGGAACCTGGTGGGCTAAAGTCCACATGACTTAGTGACTAAACAGCAACTGGGTTCTAGATTATCTATTTTCCCATATGTGTTTTGTACTTTATGTCTTTCAAGAAATTAGTGACTTTCATCTAAATAATCAAATTTTTGTACATGGACTTGTTTTTAGTATTTCTTTATACTCCTTTCATATCCATCAAACAAATAGAGGTACTCTCTCTTTTATAGCAATTTAATAATTAGTCTTTCTTTTTCTATTTAGAATGATAGCATTTTATCAGATGTAATAATCTTTTCAAATAACCTGCTTTGTTGATTTTCTTCATGATTTTCATGTCTTCAATTTCCCTGATATCTCTTCTAAATTTTATGTACTTTTTATTTTCATACACTTTCTTCAGGCTTAAATTTCTCTTCTTTTCTAAATTCACTAAAGAGGAAACATGTTATAATTTTTAGATTTTTTTCTAGCATACACATTTAGTTTTATAAATATCCAAGGGCTGCCTTTGCTGCTTCTCACAGATTTTGAAATGTTGAGTTTTAATTTTACTTTGGCTGGAAAAAAAGTTAACTTTTTCTGAGACTTCGTTGATTTCATGTGTCATTTAGACGTGTGATGTTTAATTTGCAAATAACTGTGTTTTTTTCTGCTATTTTTCTGTTACTGAATTTTTTAATTTAATTTTTAAATTCTATTTTGATTTGAAATCACACTTGGTCCTAGTCTTTGCATTTTTAAAGATGTGTTTTATGGCCCAGGAGGGGGTCTGTCATGATGAATATTTCATGTGAGCATGAAATAAATGTATATTCTTCTGCTGTTGGATGGCATATTCTATAAACATCAATTAGATCAAGTTGATTGATAGTGCTGTTCAGGTCAGCTGTATCCTAACTGATTTTCTGCCTACTTGATCTATCAATTACCAAGGGCTGCTTCTTGAAGTCTCTGACCATAATAGTGGGGTTATCTATTTATCTTTGCCATTTTATCATATCTGCTTGGTACATTTTAACCTTCTACTGTTATCTTCATACACATTTAAGAACATTAAATTCTTTGAGAATTGACACTTTTATTATGCTGTAGTAGTAATAGTGGGATTGCAAAAGAGACTGACACAACTTAGTGACTAAATACACATACACAAACACAGTATGATATATCTTTCTCTATTCTTTACATTTAATCTAAGTGTATGTTTACATGTATATTGGGATTTGTTAGACAACATACAGTTTATTTTTGAATTTTTATGCTCTCTACAACCTCTTTTATTTGGTATATTTGAAACATTCACATTTAAAGCACTTACTGCTATAGTTAGATAGATGTCAGGTTAGTAACTTAATGGTTCAGTTCAGTCACTGAGTCGTGTCTGACTCTTTGCGACCCCATGGAATGCATAATGCCAGGCTTACCTGTCCATCGCCAACTCCTGGAGCTTGCGCAAACTCATGCCCATCGAGTCAGTGATGCCATTCAACCATCTCATCCTCTGTCATCCCCTTCTCCTCCTGCCTTCAATCTTTCCCAGTATGACGGTCTTTTCAAATGAGTCAGTTTTTCCTGTCCAGTGGCCAAAGTATTGGAACCTCAGCTTCAGCATCAGTTCATCCAATGAATATTCAGCTGATTTCCTTTAGAATTGACTGGTTTGATCTCCTTGCAGTCCAAGGAACTCTCAAGAGTCTTCTCCAACACCACAGTTCAAAAGCATCAATTCTTCTGTGCTCAGTGTTCTTTATGGCCCAACTCACATTCATACATGACCACTGGAAAAACAATAGCTTTGACTAGATAGACCTTTGTTGGCAAAGTAATGTCTCTGCTTTTTATTATGCTGTCTAGGTTGGTCATAACTTTTCTTCCAAGAAATAAGTGTCTTTTAATTTCTTGCCTGCAATCAACCACCTGCAGTTATTTTGGAACCCAAGAAAATAAAGTCTGCCACTGTTTCCATTGTTTCTCTTTCTATTTGCCATGAAGTGATGGGACCAGATGCCATGATCTTAGTTTTTTGAATGTTGAGCTTTAAGCCAACTTTTTCACTCTCCACTTTCACTTTCATTAAGAGGCTCTTCAGTTCTTCTTCACTTTCTTCCATAAGCGTGGTGTCATCTGCATATCTAAGGTTATTGATATTTCTCCTTTCAATCTTGATCCAGATTGTGCTTCATCCATCCTGGCATTTCACATGATGTACTCTGCATATAAGTTAAATAAGCAAGGTGACAATATACAGCCTTGACATACACCTTTCCGGTTTGGAACTTAATGCTTACTAATTAATTTAGTTAGTATTTAATATTTAAATATATTTGGATTTTTCATTGTTCCCCCCCTTTTTTTGTTTTTGTTAAGCATTTTATACGAGTCCATTTTATAGCCTTTATTAGACAATGATTGTATTAAGAAGTAGTGCTTGCCTTAGAATTTGCAATAGACATTTATCTTATGTAAGTTCACTTTCAAATAACTTTGTACAATTTCCCATGTAGGGTAGGGGTTTATAACCAAGTATTCCCAATTCCTACCTATAGTTCCTTGTGATATTATTGTCATTACCATTAATACCACATATATTTTAATATAACCAAATAACATCATTTAATTTAATATCAATTAAGTTTTTTTAAATAAAAATTTGAGATTGCATTTATTTGTTTTATATCTGATACTCTCTGTTTTTTATACAGATCTAAGTGTATGATCTATGTGCATCCATCTGCCAGAAGGATTTCTTTCAACATTTCCTGCATGGTACATTTACTGTCAATGAATTCTCACAGCTTTTGTTTAACTGAGAAGTCTTTACCTTCAATTTGAAGAATAACAATTTATGTGGATAGAATTCTTGCCTTTTTTCTTTTGCTATTTTAAGTATTTAACTCCACTCTCTTATGCGTGTGTGGTTTCTAAGAACTCTTCTGTGATTGACTTTTGTTCCTCAGTAGGTAAGGTGTTGTACAATTCTAATGCTCTTGGTCCTTTTGAGACTTCACCTTCATCTTTGGTATTCTGCAATCTGAATAAGATATATTTAGGATTTTCATTTGTTTGTTTTGGTAATTATTCTATCTGATATCTTCTCAGCATACTAGAACTGTGGCTTGTTGAAGATCATTAATTTTAGAAAATCCATAATTACTTTTCAAAGACCTCTTCTGATTCATTCTCTCCCTTTTTTATTTCTGGCATTCCAGTATGCCTATGTTAAATCTTTGAATATCACCTGACAGTTCTTGAATTTTCTGTTTCATTTTTTAACTTGCTTTTCTCTTTTCATGTCATTTTGTAAAGTTTACTTGCCCCAATATCAAGCTCATTGTGCCTCTATGATAGTAGGCTAATCATCTTGGTATGACAAGTCATGCTCTTTGTCAAGTTCAAACACCTACATTAGTACATTTGAAAGAAGACTTGTAATCATATCAATGCCGGGGAAAAGAGAAGAATAAACTCCTCAAATAGTACTTGTGAGAGTGATAATACCATTTTAGTAATCTGAAATCCCAAGATAGTAGATAGACCAATTATCTCTTTTTGCAGTGTGGATTTCTGTCTCACAGAATTTATATATTTGTCTATGAGTATTCAAACATATTTTGGAGAAAAGCTTATAAATGTAACTTTCAATATTAGCCAAAATAATGATTATATATTAGATGGTACCCATGAGATTCTAGTCTAAGTTTGGCCTAATTGCTTTCAAATATTAATAATTGATCTTTGCATATGTACAGAGTTTAAAGTGTTGCTTGAATGTAGTCATAAATATCTTCAAATGCTCTTGTATATTTGAACTTACTTACCTTTTAATATACAGAAATCATGAGCTAGTGCTTTAAGGATACAATTTCCATTGTTCAAGAAAAATGAAATGAAAACAAATTTAGTGAGAATCAGAAATGTCTTTCTTCTTCTTAATTATAATCACAAATTAAAATCACTGTGGCAGAGAGCCACAAACAGCAATGAACAATAAAATTACTTTTCCACCTTCATTGCTTGTGCAATAGGATTCAACGTATTTGTATATATTTGAATAAACAACAGTACGATTTTAAAAGTATAAAATGTAAAAGTCATGAATATTTCCAACAGTAAATTTAGACATTTATTTCTACCATATCCATTTCAATTTCATTTTAATTAGCTAACAAGTTTGCAATTAAGACCATACATCTTATTACTTCTGTAAAGAATGAAGTGCTTCTTTTCGATATCTCTCATAAGGCAGATTTGGAAATGTCAGAAACTGAATTATAGGAAAAGAAATATTTCATGGACTAGTAATTTAGGCATTACATGCCAAGCAATAAGAAGGGAGAAAGATAATTGAAGTAGATAGGATAGAAGAAAGATTGTGGGATAAACATTATGTATGGGGGCATACTCCCCAGGTAATGAGGTGATAGATCTAATGTTTTGTAAAATGTAATATACAAACAGCTCTGTTTTCTAGAAACAGACAATACTTGCAGCTATAAAAGAACAAGTAATCAAGCATTTATTATTCTCCAGTTCTAGCAATAAACAGAAAATTATGAGTGAAAAAAACTCTTTAAGGTTAAGGAAATTGTTCAATATAAACTAATTCCAAGTCAGCTCTCAATTACATGGACTGATGCATGAAGAAATATAACCCAGGCTATTTGAAATGGCAAGGATAAAACCTTACATATGATTTGATAATGGACAATAAATATTCTGACTTGAGGAGCTCTGCAAGGAGATCAAACCAGTCAATCCTAAAGGAAATCAACACTGAATATTCGTTGAAAAGACTGATGCTGAAGTTGAAGCTCCAATACTTTGTCCACCTGATGTGAATAGCTCATTGGAAAAGACCCTGGAAAAGATTGAAGACAAAAGCAGAAGAGGGAGGCAAAGGATGAGATGGCTGGATGTCAAGACCAACTTGACGGACATGACTTTGAGCAAACTCTGGGAGATAATGAAGGACAGAGAAGTCTGGCATGCTGCAATCCATGAGGTCGCAAAGAGTCGGACACCACTACTTAGTGGCTGAAAAGCAACAATAATGCATATTCTGACTTGAACCCTAACAACAAAGTGCTAACATTTGCTGGAAGTTTTGTCATGGGGACCAACAACTTGCCTGTTCTTTGTGTTAGTACTTGAAGAAAATCTCTTAGGAGGTATGCTATATTTGTACAGGATTTGGAATTATGCTGCTGTTGCTGCTGCTAAGTTGCTTCAGTCGTGTCCGACTCTGTGCGACCCCATAGATGGCAGCCTGCCAGGCTCCCTCGTCCCTGGGATTCTCCAGGCAAGAACACTGGAGTGGGTTGTCAGTTCCTTCTCCAATGCATGAGAGTGAAAATTAAAGTGAAATCACTCAGTCTTGTCCAACTCTTAGTGACCCCATAGACTGCAGCCTACCAGGCTCCTCCCTCCATGGGATTTTCCAGGCAAGAGTATTGGAGTGGGTTGTCATTGCCTTCTCCATTGGAATTATGAGACAAAGTAAAAAAAAAAAAAAAAAACTCTTAGCATCTTAGGTCATTTGTGCTCCAATCAGTGAAGTTGTTTCAATATTCACAATACCTGCCTTACATGATTATTATCAGGAGTCAATGAAATAGAGTGCGTGAAAGTATTGAGGACTTCTTTTAATTACATTTATTAATGGTATACTATGAGAACAGAGAACTTGTCTTTTATAACATTCAGTCTTCAGTGTATGACCCGGTAACTGGCAAAAGTAGGTGCTAAATCAGTATTTCTTGAACTAATGAATAAATTAATGAATCCTCATGAGTATAGTTATGAAATTATAGGATAAATTCCTGATAACTTTTTAAATAAAATACGTGTTTTACTATGATAATACTAGAGGTAATAATTTTTAATAAGCCATGTAGAAATGTAATTGGAAAAACCTAAAGATGTAAACTCATCAGACACTTGCTAGAGATTCACTTTGCTGGAGCGGCAATGCCCTAACATTAAGGATAATGCACTGAAAATTATATCTACAACAATGGATCATTTTTAAAACTCCCTAGTAGTGAGACCTAATATTATTTGAATATTTAATGTTTGTATCAACTACATTTTTTATCTAAAACTCTAAAAATCTGGTTATATATGGTATTATTATGCTCAGTGAACAGATAAAAAAATTAATACAGAAAATGTTTAAGCTTGCTTCTAGAATTAACTTGTGACGGGTGCATATATCTGTGAAATACACCTAAAAAAAATTGACTTGAACCTATTTGTTGGACATGAATAGAGACATAGAGAACAGACCTTTGAACACAGCCGGGGCAGGAGAAGGTGGGACAAATTAGGGAGTAGCATTGAAATATATACATTACCATATGTAAAATTGGATAAGGAAAGACAACCCACTCAAGTATTCTTGCCTAGAGAATCCTGCGGACAGAGGAGCCTGGTGGGCTGCTGTCCATAGGGTGGCACAGAGTCAGACATGACTGAAGCGACTTAGCATAGCATGCAAAGTGAAAGTGAAGTCGCTCAGTCGCGTCCGACTGTTTGCGACCCCATGGACTGTAGCCTATCAGGCTCCTCTGTCCATGGGATTTTCCAGGCAAGAGTGCTGGAGTGGATTGTCATTTCCTTCTCCACAAGATCTTCCCAACCCAGGAATCGAATACGGGTCTCCCGCATTGTGGGCAGATGCTTTACCATCTGAGCCATCATAGTATGCAAACCTAGAACTAATTAGAAGCTCAGCTGAGACATACTCTGATGTGTATGACTCCATGTCTTGTTATTTCCCTTAACAACACATAGCCCTTTATTTTAGTTCAAATACCTGATTTTTGAATTTAGTCTAAGGAAAATAAATAAAATATGTGTGTATTATTAAATCTTCTCAGTTGATAGCATTGTTAAGTAAAATTCCTTAGGATGACCTTTTTCTGTTTATGTTTTATAAATCCCAGAGGACTTCACTTTTCTGTGAATTTTCTTCCTTTCTTTTATAAAGTAAAATTATGGAGGAGGAAGGTATGGAAATGGGTGAAAAACAACATCTGAGGTCACCTCAACTTCGACAGTCTACAATCCTAAGAGTTTTATTATTCATACTTGCAAAATATTCAACATTCAAAATATATCTATGAATTACTTTTAAGGGAAGTAGAAAGGAAAGGAGAATTCTTAAACTTTAAAATCATATTTAATCCTAAAGATTGTGAAATGCTTAAGAGTACAGCCCATGTCTTTTTCCTCTTCCTTTATTTCCCCCAAACCAAATACCAATCCTTTTATTTGATATTTATCTAATATATATTTTGCCAAATAATTAAATGAGAAAACTGTAATATAGTGTCCTCTTGACAAAGTGGGGACCAGATATTGAATAATATACCTCTTTCTTATCAATTTTATTCAATTTATAGATTGTGAGGTTTTGTAATTTACTCAAATAGAAGATGCAGATTAATATAAAATATAATAAAAGCTCTTACATAATTATGATAGCATGTGATACAAACTGCATTTATAGATGTACTCGCTTTTCAACCTTACATTTTTGCTTTTTTAAAATAAATTTGACTAATAATTGTTAAGGGCTTCCCTGATAACACAGTTAAGAATCTGCCTGCAATGCAGGAAACACTGGTTCGATTCCTGGGTGGGGACCATCTGCTGGAGAAGGGATAGGCTATCCACCTCAGCATGCTTGGGCTTCCCTGGTTGCTCAGCTGGTAAAGAAACCACCTGCAATCTGGGAGATCTGCGTTCAGTCCCTGGGTTGGGACAATCCCTTGGAGAAGAAAAAGGCTACCCACTACAATATTCTGGCCTGGAGAATTCCATGGACTGTACAGTCCACAGGGTCGCAAAGAGTTGGACACAACTGAGCAACTTCATTTTCACTTTCAATAATCGTTAAAACTGAGACCTTGTTAAAACTGAGACCATACTGAATTGAAGTGATTGTAAGGAATCCTTTATATGTATTATAAGTAATATAATATGTAATTGAATTAATCATTATATGTAACTAAAATAATGGATAAGCAATATGGCAGTGTGTAGCCCATGGAAGAAAGCAAACTATGTCATTGAACAAAATCTTTCTAAGAAGAATCAAAGTTATTCAATGGAAATCAAATGATGACAATGATGTAGATGAAACCATGTAGATGAAAAGAAGACAGTATTACACAGACAAATAAGCTACATTCTCTCCTGCTTCCCATCTTTGGTTTCTGAAATAGAGTTGTTGAATTGCTCAACAATCAAGGAGCAAAGCCAGAAATATTGCCATATTAGTAATGCACATGGGTGGGAATGAGGATGGAAGGACAGGAGGAGAGATTCTGTAATGAAAACCTTGTCTGATTTTTCAGTTATCAATCAGCCAAGTTCATGTGCATTCACTGGTAGGAGATTTAAGTAACACAAGCTTTTTATCACCGGGCCTTCTCAAAGAGGTAAATGTCTTATACATACATTCACATTGAACTTCATAAGAATATTATAGCACAAGTAGCAGCATTCCTAGTATATACAGGAAAAAAAAGCTGAATTAAGAACGTGTACATTACCTTTCCTAGTTTTCAGAGTCTACACTGGAAAATGATCCTGTAATTAATCATGACACGACCCTGACTTTCATCTGCTGACATAGTGCATTATATATGCCTTCTTCACTTAATGACTTTTTATTCTAATTGTCTCATGCAAATTGTGTGATTAAAGATATAGACACAGAGACATCTTCACAAGTCAAATATCCCCTGAAGTGCTATGCAGGGAGTGAGCCTGGCACTTGTGATTAGCTGAGGAAAGAATTTCAAATGAAGCAATATTTTACATTGCTCATCACTTAGTAAAAACATCAAAGATTGAATTAGCCCAGGTGTTGACTATGTATTAAAAGTAAATATTACTATTAATATATATTTTATGTATCTTGTTAATGATTATATAAACACCTTAACATCAAGAAAAAAGACATATATGATAATCAAGTGTTTATAGGCCAGGATGATCATTACACAGATCATTTCATTTAGTCATGACAACTAGCAAATCAGCTTAACCCATCAAAATTATATTTTCATGATTACCCAGAGATATTCTCTATCAGTGCCTCTTAAAGTACTAGCAGTCCAAAGATCATGACCACATGGCAGTGTTCTGTGGAAAATGAAAATGAAGAATTCTCTTTCAATATAGTGTTTACAAACTATTTCATGTCACTGATGTACTGTCAACAGATAATCTCTTCTTATTGTGAGGACACCAGACCAATGTGACAGAATGCAGAGTAATGAGATTGACCTTCTAATGTCATTTGTCAAATGGATAATTTTTTTAATCTCTCCAGAAAGCAGAGACAACTTTCTGGTATTGATAAAGAAATCATAGTTGATGTTTTTATTATTATTATTTTTATTTGACACTTTTACTAATGGGTACTTGCAGTTGTTGACTTTTTTGGAAAAAAAAAATCAAGTTATAAACTTTTATTACAAGTTAAAAATGAGGTTCTTAAAAATCTCAGCTTGACCAGATATGAAACAATTTAAAAACCTTTAAAATGTACTGAGAAAAACCAAATAGAAAGTGTGGGGGTCTAGGCAACTTTTCTTTCAAAGACTGCACATGAAATCCATCTATTTCTCCCCAAACTGAAAAGAGCATAAGAGAATGCTCATTGGTGGACTGGTTTTGCTATTTTCTTTTGCCCCCAAAAATTATATGGGCACATCTACCTTATTTCAGAAGCAAGGGGCAGGAACATCAATTAAATAACTAACAGTGTGGGAAGATGTTTAGCCAATGTTGTTTTTTGAGGTTAGGAAGTGGAAGCTAATTAGAAATCAGCTGAGATAACTGCTAGCTAAATATAAATGGTGTCTAAATCTGCTTTTCACACAAATTTTGGGGATGAGGAGATAGAAAGTGGTCACAAATTCACTGTTCATGTTGAGTTATAGAGCAATATAATGACCAAGAATATGTTGTTAGTATGTCAATTACACCTCAACTACATATAAACAAAGATTTGGTAGGCTATTTGACTTGGTAAAAAAAGAGAGAGAGAGAGAGAGAGAGAAGAGATTTTAAGGGAGAAGAAAAAGCAAGAAAAAAGAAAATATGTTGTCAGTTTTGATCCTGAGTTGCTGGAATTAGGTCAGTTGTTGCTCTGTAAGGAGCATCCCTGTAGGACATATGAAATCAAATACTTCCAAAATCCCCATGTTGAAGCCATGAATAAGGTTAGGTTGACACATCCAAGTGGAAAATCAAGTAGAAGTAAGACTAGAAGAACCTGGCTAGCACAAAGAAAGTATTCTTGAGTGATTACCACAATCTTGCCAAGGAAAAAATGCATTTCTCCTTACATATCATTTGGCATACGATACCTAGCTGGGTTGAACTACCATACTAAGTTAGACATAGAGCACACATTCACTGGCTTAAATAGTGTTTAATTATTTAATTCCAATAGTGTATAATCATAAATTTAAGAGAAGATACTAGTACTTATATAATTTGTATGTGTGCATTCATAATTTAATCACTGTAAAATACTTCTTCCACATTCACCCTTAATGCACTTAATATTTGAGCACTAGAACAAGCTCTTTTGGGTCTACTAGAGTCTTAATCAGTTCAGTTCAGTTTGTTGCTCAGTCGTGTCCAACTCTTTGTGACAAGATAGACTGCAGCACGCCAGGCCTCCTTCCCTGGTGGTGGTGACATCACTCCATCATCAACTCCTGGAGTTTACCCAAACTCATGTTCATTGAGTCAGTGATGCCATCCAACCATCTTATTCCCTATTATCCCCTTCTCCTCCAGCTCTCAATCTTTCCCAACATCAGTTCAGTTCAGTACAGTCACTCAGTCGTGTCTGACTCTTTGCAAACCCATGAATTGCAGCACGCCAGGCCTCCCTGTCCATCACCAACTCCTGGAGTTCACTCAGACTCATGTCCATTGAGTAAGTGATGCCTTCCAGCCATCTCATCCTCTGTTGTCCCCTTCTCCTTCTGCCCCCAATCCCTCCCAGCATCAGAGTCTTTTCCAACGAGTCAACTCTGCATCATGTGGCCAAACTACTGGAGTTTCAGCTTTAGCATCATTTCTTCCAAAGAACACCCATGAATGATCTCCTTTAGGATGGACTAGTTGAATCTCCTTGCTGTCCAAGGGACTCTCAAGAGTCTTCTCCAACACCACAGTTCAAAAGCATCAATTATTCGGCACTCAGCTTTCTTCACAGTCTAACTCTCACATCCATACATGACCACAGGAAAAACCATAGCCTTGACTAGACGGACCTTAGTTGGCAAAGTAATGTCTCTGCTTTTCAATATGCTATCTACGTTGGTCATAAATTTTCTTCCAAAGAGTAAGCATCTTTTAATTTCATGTTTACAGTCACCATCTGTAGTGATTTTGGAGCACATCAGGGTATTTCAAATGAGTCAGTTCTTCACATCAGGTAGGCAAAGTATGGGATTTCAGCTTCAACATCAGTGCTCCCAATGAATACCCAGAACTGATCTCCTTTAGGATGGACTGGTTGGATCTCACAGTAAAAGGGACTCTCAAGAGTCTTTTCCAACACCACAGTTCAAAAACATCAATTCTTTGGCACTCAGCTTTCTTTACAGTCCAACTCTCATATTCATATGTGACCACTGGAAAAACCATAGCTTTGACTAGTTGGACCTTTGCTGGCAAAGTAATGTCTCTGCTTTTTAACATGCTATCTAAGTTGGGCATAATTTTCCTTCCAAGGGGTAAGTGTCTTTTAATTTCATGACTGCAGTCACCATCTGCAGTGCTTTGGAAGCCCAAAAAAATAAAGTCTGCCACCGTTTCCATAGCTACTTCATCTATTTGCAATGAAGTGATGGGACCAGATGCCATGATCTTAGTTTCCTGAACGTTGAGCTTTAAGCCAATTTTTTCACTCTCCACTTTCACTTTCATTAAGAGGCTCTTTAGTTCCTCTTCACTTTCTGCCATATGGGTGGTGTCATCTGCATATCTGAGGTTATTGATATTTCCCTAGTAATCTTGATTCCAGCTTGTGCTTCCTCCAGGCCAGTGTTTCTCATGATGTACTCTGCATATAAGTTAAATAAGCAAGGTGATAATATCCAGCCTTGACATACTCTTTTCCCTATTTGTAACCAGTCTGTCGTTCCATGTCCAGTTCTAACTGTTGCTTCCTGACCTGCACACAGCTTTCTTAAGACGCAGGTCAGGTGATCTGGTATTCCTATCTCCTTCAGAATTTTCCACAGTTTATTGTGATCCACACAGTCAAAGGCTTTGGCATAGTCAATAAAGCAGAAATAGATGTGTTTCTCAAACTCTCTTTCTTTTTTGATGATCCAGCGGATGTTGGCAATTTGATCTCTGGTTCCTCTGCCTTTTCTAAAACCAGCTTGAACAACTGGAAGTTCACAGTTCACATATTGCTGAAGCCTGGCTTGGAGAATTTTGAGCATTACTTTGCTAGCATGTGAGATGAGTGCAATTGTGAGGTAGTCTGAGCATTCTTTGGCATTGCCTTTTTTTGGGATTGGAAGGAAAACTGACCTTTTCCAGTCCTGCAGCCATTGCTGACTTTTCCAAATTTGCTGGCATATTGAGTGCAACACTTTCATAGCATTATCTTTTAGGATTTGAAATAGCTCAACTGGAATTCCATCACCTCCACTATCTTTGTTTGTAGTGATGCTTCCTAAGGCCTACATGACTTCACATTCCAAGATGTCTGGCTCTAGGTGAGTGATGACAGCATCTTGATTGACTTGTTCATGAAGCTCTTTTTTGTACAGTTCTTCTGTGTGTTCTTGCCATCTCTTCTTAATATCTTCTGCTTCTATTAGGTCTATACCATTTCTGTCCTTTATTGTGCTCATATTTGCATGAAATATTTCCTTGGTATCTCCAACTTTCTTGAAGTGATCTCAGATCTTCTCATTCTATTATTTTCTTCCATTTCTTTGCACTGATCATTGAAGAAGTCCTTCTTATCTCCCCTTGTTATTCTTTAGAACTCTGTATTCAAATGGATATATCTTTCCTTTTCTCCTTTGCTTTTTGCTTCTCTTCTTTTTACAGCTATATGTAAGGCCTCCTCAGACAGCCATTTTGCTTTTTTTGCATTTCTTTTTCTTGAGGATGGTCTCAATTCCTGTCTCCTGTACACAGCACGAACCTGTATCCATAATTCATCAGGCACTCTGTCTGTCAGATCTAGTCCCTTAAAACTATTTCTCACTTCCAGTGTATAATCGCAAGGAATTTGACTTGGGTCATGTCTGAAGTCTAGTGGTTTTCCCTACTTTCTTCAATTTAAGTCTGAATTTGGCAATAAGGAGTTCATGATCTGAGCCACAGTCAGATCCCAGTCTTGTTTTTGCTGACTACATACAACTTTTCCATCTTTGGCTGCAAAGGATGTAATCTATCTGATTTCAGTGTTGACCATCTGGTGATGTCCATGTGTAGAGTCTTCTCTTGTGTTGTTGAAAGAGGGTGTTTGCTATGCCCAGTGCATTCTCTTGGCAAAACTCTATTAGCCTTTGCCCTGCTTCATTCTGTACTCCAAGGCCAAATTTGCCTGTTACTCCAGGTGTTTCTTTGAAAAGGCAATGGCACCTCACTCCAGTACTCTTGCCTGGAAAATCTCATGGACGGAGGAGCCTGGTAGGCTGCAGTCCATGGGGTTGCTAAGAGCTGGACACGACTGAATGACTTCACTTTCACGTTTCACTTTCATGCATTGGGGAAGGCAATGGCAACCCACTCCAGTGTTCTTGCCTGGAGAATCCCAGGGACGGGGGAGCGTGGTGGGCTGCCGTCTATGGGGTCGCACAGAGTTGGACACGACTGAAGTGACTTAGCAGCAGCCACGTGTTTCTTGACTTCCTACTTTTGTATTACAGTCCTCTATGATTAAAAGGACTTTTTTGGGGGGTGTTCATTCTAAAAGATCTTGTAGGTTTTCATAGAACCATTCAACTTCAGCTTCTTCAGCATTACTGGTCGGGGCATAGATTTGGATTACCATGATATTGATTGGTTTTCCTTGGAAATGAACAGAGATCACTCTGTCGTTTTGAGATTGCATCCAAGTACAAGTGTCTAGCTGCGGCTGCACAGCTTGGAGCAGTGAGCAGCGGAAAGGAGATACCCCATATCCAAGGTCAGGAGCAAAGGCTGTGAGAAGATACCCTATATCCAAGGTAAGGAACAGTGACTGTGCTTTGCTGGAGCAGCCATGAATATATACCCCACATCCAAGATATGAGAAACCTCAGTAAGACAGTAGGCACTGAGAGAGAGCATCAGAGGGCAGACAGACTGAAACCACAATCACAGAAAACAAGCCAATGTGATCACATGGACCACAAACTTTAAGTGTCTAGCTGCGGCTGCACAGCTTGGAGCAGTGAGCAGCGGAAAGGAGATACCCCATATCCAAGGTCAGGAGCAAAGGCTGTGAGAAGATACCCTATATCCAAGGTAAGGAACAGTGACTGTGCTTTGCTGGAGCAGCCATGAATATATACCCCACATCCAAGATATGAGAAACCTCAGTAAGACAGTAGGCACTGAGAGAGAGCATCAGAGGGCAGACAGACTGAAACCACAATCACAGAAAACAAGCCAATGTGATCACATGGACCACAAACTTGTCTAACTCAATAAAACTAAGCCATGCTGTGTAGGACCACCCAAGACAGATGGGTCATAGTGGACAGTTCTGACAGAATGTGGTCCACTGGAGAAGGGAATGGCAAACCACTTCAGTATTCTTGCCTTGAGAACTACATGAACAGTATGAAAAGGCAAAAGATAGGACACTGAAAGATGAACTCCCAGGTCGGTAGGTGCCCAATATGTTACTGGAGATCAGTGAAGAAGTAACTAGAGAAAGAATGAAGGGGCAGAGCCAAAGTAAAAACAACACCCGCTTGTGGATGTGACTGGTGATAGAAACAAGATTTGATGCTGTAAAGAGCAATATTGCATAGGAACCTGGAATGTTAGGTCCATGAATCAAGGCAAATTGGAAGTGGTCAAACAGGAGATGGCAAGAGTTAAGGTTGACATTCTAGGAATCAGTGAACTAAAATAAACTAGAATGGATGAACTTAGCTCAGATGACCATCACATCTACTACTGTGGGCAGGAATCCCTTAGAAGAACTGGAGTAGCCATCATAGTCAACAAGAGTCCATAATGCAGAGTCTTAAATAGCCAATATATATAGTCCTAAATATATGAAGAAAATCACAAATTCTCACATTCATGTTATTTTAGACATGGCAATATATGGTCCACTTTTGTAAATAATGTGAAATAAATTCAAACTAATCTGATTTGTTGTTTTCTGAAGGTTTCAAATCATGTATATTAGTATTGTTGGGTTTTGGCGATAACAGATACTGGGTCATATTTTTAATTCTCTCTTGCAGCTGGTTACTTAGTTAAGTAAATAGGCAGTTTAATTAGATTCTTTGAGCCTCATTTTCAATACATAATACTAACTTTATGGGGCTGAATTGGAAATGGATGAGAAAATATGCAGAAAAGTTGTGGCACAGTGCCTGGCACTTAAGAGACTCTTCAGTAGTGTAAGTTTTTTCTCCTTTCTTGTTCAAAAGGTTGAGCAGATGGCTAATATAAATTATTTTCAACATAAAGAAATTCTTATATAACCTATAATATAGTAACATGACATCACATAAAAATCAGTTTTTGTAATAATGATAAATACTGAAAACTGCATACTTAAAGGGGAGACTTTTTTAACAAAAGCAATCAGTCAAAAGTGCTAAATCAATAAAGGTAGAGACAGTGTATGTCTAGGAAATTGAGTTCATTTCTTACTAGTGCTCTGCAAGAAGAATATTAATGGATGAATTTTAACTTAAAAGATGGTGAAGGATTTTGAGATTTGTTCGTGAGAATAGTGGAGGCTATATTAGCCTGTAGAGGACACGGATATCTGTGATATTCTCATGTTGTATGGGCTAGCATGTGCAAGTCATGTAAGAAACGAATCACCAGTCTATGTTCGATACAGGATATAGAATGCTTGGGACTGGTGCATGGGGATGATGCAGAGAGTCGATATGGTGTGGGAGGTGGAGGGGGGTGGTTCAGGATTCGGAACTCATATACACCCGAGACGGATTCATGTCAATGTATGGCAAAACCAATACAGTAATGTAAAGTAAAATAAAGTAAAAATAAAAATAAAAAAAATAAGAAAATAAAAAAAAGATGACTTCTGTGTTGCCTAAAGGCTGCATTATTATGACTCAGAAAAATGTAAAATAGAACCAAAGCAAAAATATCAACAACAGACAATAGTAATAACAACAACCCTGGAAGAATAGAATGCATAACTCAAGAATGCATGAAATGATGTGCAACTGATGATTTCAAAGTAGGGGCAGAGCAGAGACCATGAATTAAGGAAATTGAGAAGGAAATTCTTAAAGTTTGGTTTATATACTAGAGTCCAGGTTTGAATCATTCAAAAAATGAAGTATGATAAAAATAAACAAAAGTATGTCTTTAGAAATAATGATTCTTTTGTTCAATTTTTCAGGGAGAAGTTACAGAGATTAATTTTGAAAATATTCTTTGATTCGTAATAATGAAAAAAGGATTTCAATAATACATTGAGTTCAGTTCAGTTCAGTCGTTCAGGCGTGACTGACTCTGTGCCACCCCATGTATCGCAGCACGCCAAGCCTCCCTGTTCATCACCAACTTCCAGAGTTAACTCAAACTCATGTCCATCAAGTCGGTGATGCCATCCAGCCATCTCATACTCTGTCATCCCCTTCTCCTCCTGCCCTCAATCCCTCCCAGCATCAGAGTCTTNAAGACAGTGGGATGATTTGGGAGGATGGCATTGAAACATGTATACTATAATGTAAGAAATGAATCGCCAGTCTAGGTTCGGTACAGGATACAGGATGCTTGGGGTTGGTGTACTGGGATGACCCAGAGAGATGATATAGGGAGGGAGGTGGGAGGGGGTTCAGGATTGGGAACTCATGTACACCCATGGCAGATTCATGTCAATGTATGGCGAAACCAATACAGTATTGTAAAGTTAAAAAAAAAAAATTAAGTTTACATGGTCAAGTCCTAATGCATGTGTATATTTTATTACCAAATACTTGATTTATTCCTCTGTCATTCCCCTTTGATAACCAGAAATTTTTGTTGTTGTTGTTTGTAATCTGTTTTGTAAATAAGTTCACTTTTGTTTTTAGATTACACATATAAGTGACATCATATGATATTTCTCTGTCTAGCTTACTTCACTTAGTATGATAATCTCTAGGCCCATCCATGTTGCTACAGATGGTGTTATTTCATTCTTTTTATGACTGAGTAATGTTCCATTGTATACATGTGTGCATATATATTTTATATATCTATAGATTATACACACACACACACACACACACACACATCTTCTTTATCCATTCATCTGTCAATGAACATTTTAGGTTGTTTCCATGTCCTGTCTATTGTAAATAGTGTTTCAATGAACACTGAGATGCATGTATATTTTCAAATTATGCTTTTCTCCAGATATATGCCCAAGAATGAGATCACAAGATCATGTGGTAATTGTAATTTTGTTTTTTTTAAGCATCCTTCATACTATTCCCCATAGTGACTGCATCAGTTTACATTCCCATCAACATTATAGGTAGATTTTTTTCCCTCCACATCATCTCCAGTGTTTATCACTCATAGACTTTTTAAATGTAGGTCATTCTGAGTGATGTGAGGTTATGCCTCATTGTAGGCTTCATTTGAATTTCTCTAATAATTAGCAACGTTGAGCATTTCTTCATGTGCCTTTTGGCCACTTGTATATATATCTTCTTGGAAAAATGTACTTTTAGATTTGCCCTTTTTTTGTTGTTATGTTGTTTGTTTTTTTGATCCTGAGCTGCATGAGCTATTTGTGTGTTTTGGAGATTAGTTCTTTCTCAATTACATCATTTGCAAACATTTTCTCCTTTTCTCTACATTGTCTTTTTGTTTGTGGTTGTTGTTTTCGTTTTTAGCCTTTCCTTTGATTTTAGGATCAAAGGATTATTTCTGTTTTACATGTTACCTAACTCCAGATGCAACTATGGAAATTTTCATAGAAATTTGAGAGAAANTGCCTGGCACCCTGGATGGCAGACACACTGGCCGGTGCACTGGCGGGCACACTGGCTGACATGCCAGATGGCAGGCGCACTTGCGGGCACACTGCCTGGACCACCGGATGGCAGGCGCAGTGGCGGGCACACTGTCTGGCATGCTGACTGGCACCCGACTGGCAGGCGCACTGGCGGGCACACTGCCTGGCATGACGGAAGGCAGGCACACGGGCGGGCCCACTGCCGGGCACGCTGGCTATCACCCAATTGGCAGGCGCACTGTTGGGCACACTGCCTGGCACGCCAGATGGCAGACGCACTGGAGGGCACGCTGCCCAGCACGCCGGATGACAGGCGCACTGGCGGGTGCACTGGCGGGCACACTGGCTCGCACCCGATTGGAACGCACACTGGCAGGCACTCTGGCTGGCACCCGACTGGCAGGCGCCCTGGCGGGCACACTCGCTGGCACACCAGATGGCAGGCGCACTGGTGGGCACAGTTGCTGGCACGCCCGAGGGTAGGTGCACTGGCGGGCACACTGGCTGGCTTGCCGGACGGCAGGCGACTGGGGGGCACAATGGCTGGCATGCTGGCTGGCTCCCGACTTGCAGGCGCACTTGCGGGCACACTGCCTGGCACGCCGGATGGCAGGCGCACTGGCGCACACAGTGGCATGCACGCTGGCTGGCACCCGACTGGCAGGCACACTGGCAGGCACTCTGGCTGGGACCTGACTGGTAGGCGCACTGGTGGGCACACTTCCTGGAACGCCGGTTGGTATGCAAACTGACGGGCGCACTGGCGGGCAAACTGGCTGGCACCCGACAGTGAGGCGCACTGGCGGGCACACTGCCGGGCACGCCGGATGGCAGGCGC
>SJXQ01012611.1:302538-399075 GCA_006408695.1 Aepyceros melampus
ATGAAAACTGACCTTTTCCAGTCCTGTGGCCACTGCTGAGTTTTACAAATTTGCTGACATATTGAATGCAGCACAGTCACAGCATCATCTGTTAGGATTTGAAATAGCTCAACTGGAATTCCATCACCCTCACTTTCTATGTTTGTAGTGATGCTTCCCAAGGCCTACTTGACTTCACATTCCAGGATGTCTGGCTCTAGATGAGTGATCACACTATCATGATTATCTGGTTTGTGAAGATCTTTTTTGTACAGTTCTTCTGTGTATTCTTGTCACCTCTTAATATCTTCTGCTTCTGTTAGGTCCATTCCATTTCTGTCCTTTATCGAGCCCATCTTTGCATGAAATGTTCCCTTGGTATCTCTAATTTTCTTGAAGAGATCTCTAGTCTTTCCCATTCTATTGTTTTCCTCTATTTCTTTGATTTGATCAATGAGAAAGACTTTCTTATGTCTCCTTGCTATTCTTTGGAACTCTGCCTTCAAACGCATATATCTTTCCTTTTCACCTTTGCTTTTAATTTCTCTTCTTTTCACAGCTATTTGTAAGGCCTCCCCTAGACAGCCATTTTGCTTTTTTGCATTTCTTTACCATGGCGATGGTCTTGATCCCTGTCTCCTGTACAATGTCATGAACCCCATTCCATACTTCATCAAGCACTCTATCTATCAGATCTAAGCCCTTAAATCGATTTCTCACTTCCACTGTATAATCATAAGCGATTTGATTTAGGTCATATCTGAATGGTCTAGTGGTTTCCTCTACTTTCTTCAGTTTAAGTCTGAATTTGGCAATAAGGAGTTCATGATCTGAGCCCAGTCAGCCCCGGTCTTGTTTTTGCTGACTGTATAGAGCTTCTCCATCTTTGGCTACAAAGAATATAATCAATCTGATTTCAGTGTTGGCTATCTGGTGATGTCCAAGTGTGGAGTCTTCTCTTGTGTTGTTCAAAGAAGGTGTTTGTTATGACCAGTGCATTCTCTTGGCAAAACTCTATTAGCCTTTCCTCTGCTTCATTCTGTACTCCAAGCCAAATCTGCCTGTTACTCTAGGTTTTTCCTGACTTCCTACATTTTCATTCCAGACCCTTATAATGAAAAGGACATCTTTTTGGGTGTTAGTTCAATAAGGTCTTGTAGGTTTTCATAGATCCATTCAACTTCAGCTTCTTCAGCGTTACTGGTTGGGGCATAGACTTGGATTACTGTGATACTGAATTGTTTGCCTTGGAAATGAACAGAGATCATTCTGTCCTTTTTGAGATTGCATCCAAGTACTGTATTTTGGACTTTTTGTTGACTATGATGGTTACTTCATTTCTTCTAAGGGATTCCTGCTCACAGGAGTAGTTAAAATGGTCATTTGAGTTAAATTCACCCATTCCAGTCCATTTTAGATGACTGATTCCTAGAATGTCAATGTTCACTCATACCTTCTCCTGTTTGACCACTTCCAGTTGCTTTGATTAATGGACCTAACATTTAAGGTTTCTATGCAATATTGCTCTTTACAGCATTGGACCTTGCTTCTATTACCAGTCACATCCACAGCCGGGTGTAGTTTCTGCTTTGACTCTGTCCCTTCTTTCTTTCTTGAGTTACTTCTCCACTGATCTCCAATAGCACACTGGGTACCTACTGACCTAACAGTTCATCTTTCAGTGTCCTATCTTTTTGCCTTTTCAAACTGTTCATGGGGTTCTCAAGGCAAGAATACTGAAGTGGTCTGCCATTCCCTTCTCCAGTGGACCACATTCTGTCAGACCTCTCCACCATGACCCACCCATCTTGGGTCACCCGACACAGCATGGCTTAGTTTCATTGAGTTAGGCAAGGATGTGGTCCATCTGATCAGATTGGCCAGTTGTCTGTGATAGTAGTTTCAGTCTGTCTACCCTGTGCTGCCCTCTCTCAGGACCTACCATCTTACTTGGTTTTCTCATATCTTGGACATAGGGTATCTCTTCATGACTGATCCAGGAAAGCAAAGCCTCTGCTGCTTACCATTGACAAAGGGGTATGTCCTCTCTGCTGCTGCTCCTGACCTTGGATTTGGAAATCTCCTCTCTGCCGCTCGTCACTCATGTGCTGCCCAACTGCCACTAGCCACTCGCTGCTCAGCCACTGTGCCCTCTCAGCACCTATTGTCTTACTTGGGTTTTTCTTATCTTTGACGTGGGGTATCTCCTCTTTGCTGCTCATTGCTCTTGCAACATAGGATCTGTCTAAATGCTGAAATGGATGTAAAGGAAGTAAAACTCTCATATTTTCTGAGAGAAAATTAGTGGGTTCAACCACTGGTAAAATAATTTTATACCTATTAAAGCTAAATATAAGCCAACATATAGCCCAACATTTTTATTCCAAGATAAATGTGTTTGTCAACTAAAGGGCACATCCAAAAATGTTCATAGCAACTTTACTGGTAAGAGCAAAAATGTAGGAACAGCTTAAATAAAGAACAAATAAAGAATGCCTAAAAATTAAAATGAGGTATATTTCCTTAGAGGAGCACCCCACAGCAATAAAGATAAAAAAGCTAACACACAACATTGTAGAACCTCACAGACATATTGAATGGAAAAATACAAGCACAAGCAAGCACATTTATGTAATTCATTAGTGATATATCCTAAAAACAAGCAAAACTAATATCCAATAATAGAAATAAGAGCAGGAGTTAACCTTAACTAAGTGAGAGGGGACATGAGGGATCATCCTCGGGTGATGAAAATATTCTGTAGCTTAGTCTGAATAGTCCTTACATGAATTCATTCATATATAAATCTGTTACCTGTCTAAAACTTGTGTACTTCACTGTATGCTTCATATACCTCAATTTTTAAAATAACATCTTCCAAAAAAGGAAAAGAAAAACAGGGAAAGGAAATAGAAGAAAGGAAAAGAGAAAAAATATTTTCAGATTTTTTTTTTCAGGTATTCTTTTTTATAGTATTTGTATTCAGTTACTCCTAATCTAAATGGCAATCCTAGAGTAGATAAAATTAGTGAACCTCCAGCTTATCTGGGCATGTTATTTATTCCACACAGATATTTAATTATCTCACAACCTCGTTATTAGTCATCTGTTGATAGATTCACATTAGCATATAAATCATTATGCCAATTAAGTGATTTAATATGGAACATATTCTTCCTTAGCAGCTAAAGTCCTGTATACATTTCATCACCACCTCCTCCTTTATATCTGACAATCTGATGAATAATTAGAAGATTTGCTTGCATAGCTCACGCTTTGCACAACTAAAGAGGACATGTTCACATCACAGTCTAAGGTGATGTCATCCTCTTGATTTGTGTAAAACAGTGAATTTGGTTACCTGATAAAGAAAATGTGGTGATTTAGAGAATATTTTGCCTAAGTTCTGGCAAAGCCTGTTATTATTAATCCCCCATTCTATTAACTCCTACAAATTCCCCTGCATTGTAACAGAAAAACCAGGGACAATATAGGCAATCCTGTTTGGTCCTCATTGTGAGGTACACATGTGAGGTTTGTAACACAGAAGGGAAGTAGAAGTCACAATTGTGTTGAGTAATTTGTGGTCGGATGCATCTTCAGAGGGTTTATGCAGGGTGCTAAGCAGCTTCTGCAGGGATTCCCAAGTACCACCAATCATGGTAATAAGGAGAACTTGGGACATTGGCCTCTCTGATCTTTGTTCCCTTAGACTTGTAAACGGTTGTGTGAGTATTGAATTTGTTACGGCCATTCAATCCTTGAGTACACAGAACAGTTTCTGTCTTTCTTATAAAAGCACTTATTGAAGCATTTCCCAACAGTAAACACTAATTCTCTAAAGCTTTGGTTGTTTATTTTTCCACAAACATATTTAGCATCTCTTTCCCATGAGCCAAAAAGATGAAATTCCTTCTGGAAAATTGAATTATTTGACATGTTATAAGCATGACATCCTTATGATAAAGAAGATACCATAGACTAAGTTATAAATTATCACAAATAATTTGTGAACTCTGAAAATATTTATTGGTTTTTACCTTTGTTTTTGACACTCTGTAAAAATTTTTAAAAACAACTTTAAAGTACAATTTTAAGAAGCCAAAGTAGGAAGACTTATCTAAAGTAAAGGGAAACCTCCCAGGGAAAAGAAACTTAGGCTGACAAATGGAATTGAAGTTAGTTTAATAAAGTTAAAAACTGGAATATTGCAAAGGTCCTCTGCAGGACCTTTCTCATCTCTTTCCAAATAATACCTGTAGATTAATTTAGAAAAATCCTCACAGTAATGGGAAAGTCTGTTATAGCCTGCAAACATACCTGCTTTTAAAACAATGCTTTCACAAGGAAGACATGTATTTAAGACTGGACCAGTCTTGGATAGATCTGCACAATGCCCATATTGCAATGATTATAAATTTAAATATGCTATCTGACAGGTGCTCTACATTATGGACTGTTAATAGGACATATTTCAAACTGTTAGTCTCCAAATATGGCTAATGATTTTTAAGGCGACATTCTCCAGTCTTAGTTAAAACACTCTCCCTTCCTGGTGCCATATTTGGCATTTTGTGTTTGTTACTGAATCTGATTTCATCCTCAGAACAGTCCTATAAAGTAGCCTTTATTTTACTGAGAAATATCAAAATGAAAAAAGTATACAACTTACCACTTTACACAAATGTATCAAACAGTAGGCAGGTGAATGAACCTAGTTCTGACTCCAAGGCCTGGAATACTTTCTTTGCTGTGGAACAGCTCCTGAGACTCTACTGCATGTTTCTACATCTCTGGCAACTGGTATGAAGCAATGTATTTATTTTTTAAGTTCCTGTGAGTTAGACTACATTTAACATTTCTGTAAGAAATGAGATTTGTTAAAATTAGATTTGTTGAAACTATATCATGTACTAGATCTTGTTTTAACTATTTCATAAACACTGTATCATTGGAGTAAATACGTTACCTTTACTCTAAGGAAAACTTAGAAATTAAGAGAGATAAAAATCCAAAAAGTTGGTAAGAAGAGGAGTTTGGATTTAAAATCCATCTGATTAGACTCCGACTAAACCCTATAGCCTTTTCAACTGTCCAGAAGGCATGATCTCTAATAGAAAAATCTAACAGTTTCAGTATTAACACATAGCCATGTAAAAGCACATTTCTCAGTGAAAGACGATTTAATTTCATGTGTTAAAGAAACTGATAATTCATTCTGGCAAGCAGCTAAAATAATACATCAGAATGGGCTTTAAGATATAAGTTAACATACACTAGAAACTAAATATAGATGTTATAGTTGAGACAGGAAACTATGTAAACAAACCAAAGTTTGAAAGATGACTACTTGGTAGCTGAAACCTTTACATTCAGCCAGCACAGTGTACGAGGCCACATTATATGGTTTTGTGGAACAACTACAAAAATGTTTGAATTGTTGGGAAAAGTTATCCTGTTGTCTGGCCCTAAAAAAGAGGCCAGCTCATTGCTGGAAGACAAAAACCTTAGTTTTCTAGATAATAGAAAAAATAAAATACAAAAGAAAAAAAGCAACTGTTGTAGGTAGGTATTTTTCTAGCTGGAAAGCACCTGCAAAATCATCAAGTAAAGCCATCTTATTTTCAAACTGTGAAAATGAAGACTCTGAGAAGATTAAAGTCATATCTAACATCATGTGATGTTAGATATTTTATTAGATATAATAACTTAGGTCTCCTTTTCTCAGCCCCGTGATTTCCTGCAGACCAGGCATTAGTATGGGTCGGGGGTGGAGTGAGACTAGGAAATAAAACTTCCAAGAAATGTTTGTTGACTTTATACACATAGAGGCATTGTACATACAATGAAAAGTACATTTTCAGCTTAGGCCACAAAAGAAATGAGTCTTCCCAGTAAACACTATTTGAAATCCCCTTTTATTTCCACAACTTTAGTGATATGTTGATCATAATAGAGACAAAAAAGAAAAGCCAGAAAGAGAAAACACAACTGTACTGTCCTAATTCAGAGAGAAAGAGATTGAGAGATTGATGGAAAAATGGAGTTCCACTCACCTTTGCATAGATTAATTAATGAAAAAGAATTAACACTTTGAAAAGAATATTGTTAATTAAAATATATTTTAATTAAGAGCTTTGAGTGCTTAGATTGCAGTTAAGAAAATAAGTAAACAAATATACTAAAAAGGAGCACTGAAATAAAAAGTCACATCCTCATCCAAACCTTACAGACTAAAAACCAGACAGAAGAAAATTTCTGAAATTTAGAAGACAAAGGAACAAGATTAATTTTGAAAAAAAAATTTCCTGCACAAATGTAATTACACACTTATTTTTGAGTTAGAAAGAAAAGTAATATCAAGATCACTTGTCTTATTTTAGGGTCACTAAACACAATCTGTATAAAAGTACTTGCATGCAGACAGTATTTAGGGGAGGTGATCCAAGAACAACTGGAGACAGTGAGACAAGAAAAGAGGAAAATCCAATATGAGATATCAGATATCGCTGTTATAAGGAACATGAGATTTCTGACAATTACAGGACTACTACTTCTCAGAATTGCCTACCTAAAATGCTGTAGCCTTTATCCACTGACTGCAATACTGAATGAAGATTACCCTCGGGATGTAAACTCCCTGCATTTACAGACAATTGTCACTGGAGAAGACCCTGGAAAAGAATACAGAAAGAAGGACTAAGTGAACGTGGGATGAGTCATTGACAAGAGGGAGTGAGTCTGACTTCAGAACAGTACCTTACAGCTGTGGATGCCACCTGACCTGCCTCTTGAGAAATCTGTATGCAGGTCAGGAAGCAACAGTTAGAACTGGACATGGAACAACAGACTGGTTCCAAATAGGAAAAGGAGTACGTCAAGGCTGTATATTGTCACCCTGCTTATTTAACTTATATGCAGAGTACATCATGAGAAATGCTGGACTGGAAGAAACACAAGCTGGAATCAAGATTGCTGGGAGAAATATCAATAATCTCAGATATGCAGATGACACCACCCTTATGGCAGAAAGTGAGGAGGAGCTAAAAAGCCTCTTGTTGAAAGTGAAAGAGGAGAGTGAAAAAGTTGGCTTAAAGCTCAACATTCAGAAAACGAAGATCATGGCATCTGGCCCCATCACTTCATGGGAAATAGATGGGGAAACAGTAGAAACAGTGTCAGCTTTGTTTTTTTGGGCTCCAAAATCACTGCAGATGGTGACTGCAGCCATGAAATTAAAAGGCGCTTACTCCTTGGAAGAAAAGTTATGACCAACCTAGATAGTATATTCAAAAGCAGAGACATTACTTTGCCGACTAAGGTCCGTCTAGTCAAGGCTATGGTTTTTCCTGTGGTCATGTATGGATGTGAGAGTTGGACTGTGAAGAAGGCTGAGCGCAGAAGAATTGATGCTTTTGAACTGTGGTGTTGGAGAAGACTCTTGAGAGTCCCTTGGACTGCAAGGAGATCCAACCAGTCCATTCTGAAGGAGATCAACCCTGGGATTTCTTTGGAAGGAATGATGCTAAAACTGAAGCTCCAGTACTTTGGCCACCTCATGGGAAGAGTTGACTCATTGGAAAAGACCCTGATGCTGGGATGGATTGGGGGCAGGAGGAGAAGAGGACGACCGAGGATGAGATGGCTGGATGGCATCACGGACTCAATGGACGTGAGTCTGAGTGAACTCCGGGAGTTGGTGATGGACAGGGAGGCCTGGCGTACTGCGATTCATGGGGTCGCAAAGAGTCGGACACGACTGAGCGACTGAACTGGACTGAACTGTACCAGAGTGCACCAGAGGTACGCAGGTACAGAGTTAACTGCACATCCTGTTTAAGTTCTTAGAACCAATTTCTATACCAGGCACTGGTCTCCCTAACACCCACAATTAATGAAGTCAAGCTATCCAAGTCTTCAGATCTCATGAATGATTCCAAACAGACATTTTGGCCAACCCAATATTACTGGACTAGGTTGATGCCATTTGTCTTAAGGCCTAACGGCCTGAGATGCCAAAGCCAGAAAGACAGCTATCTCTTAGCATTTACTTACTCATTTGACAGTTAATTCTGTGCTATGATATTGATCAGGTTCATGCTGTGTTTCTTGTTGTACCTCTAGCACATCATCGACTACCTATTTTCTGTGCTGAGAGAGGTGACTTATTCAGGAGTCACACAATATTTATCTGATTATTCATTAAATTTAAACGCTGCGAAAAACAATTTCAGTGGTCATTTTACTTTAAACATTAAAAACATTCTAGCACATTACTAATGAAGTTTCAAATAATGACAAACTGAAGTTGATGGCTAAGAGATGATGAGCTTGGTTTTGAGTACGCTGTTTGTTTAGTACAGAACACGTTCAATATGCAAGAATAAAAGTATTTGCAAAGCTAGAGAGCTGGATTTGGGAATTATTGATATTAGCTGAAAGGATGAATTCCTTAATGGAAAGATAAAATCTAAGAAGCAATCTATGGATAGAGATATTGAACTCTCCCATGTGAATGCAGAATAAGAAGAAAAGTTGGAGAGATAGGAACGAAGGTAAAGAACTAAAAACAAACAAAAAAATCTGCATTTATGTTTTAGGAAGCAGAGAAAAGAAAGCTTTGATTAAAGTGTTGAATGCTATTGTAAATTCAAAATTGAGAAGTGATAAAAGACTCTACATTTAGTAATTTCCTTTCTACCCTTTTAAGAGCACTTCCGGTGAACTGATTTCAAGGTTTTATTTACTAGAGGAAAGTTCAATAGAGGGTACGATCTAAGGATAAATTTTAAAAAGCTTTATATTGAAACTTATAGTTTTGAGAGTATTATCTCCTATAAGTCGAATTTTAATTCTGTTTTTATTTTGTAGGGTTTTAAGAAGCTGTGCATTTTTCAAATCAGAAATAAAGGAAAACTACAGACAGAAAGCGAATATATCAAAGGCAATTATTGCTACACAGATTGATGGAGAATATATTTGTATAAAAGTAGTCATACAATGCTTCCTTCTTCAACAGCAGATGGGTAGACATGTTGAAAACACACAATAATCAAAAAAAAAGACATTTGTGCAATTGCAGATCAGATGATCCTATTCTCAGGTAGCATAATCTTAGCATAATCCTTCTTCACAATAAGCACATAATACATAGTAGATTATTTATTCTTCTCAAACTTGTAGCATGAACTCCTAGGATAAACAACTCTTTGTTAGATATATAGAAGTTCAAGGAAAAAAATATGACATTTCTTTCTAGAGCATCAATTTTTTCCTGATGGTCCAGTTCAGTTCAGTCACTCAGTCATGTCTGACTCTTTGCAACCCCATGAATCGCAGCACGCCAGATCTCCCTGTCCATCACCAACTCCCGGAGTTCACTCAGACTCACGTTTTATAGTTTTGAGAGTATTATCTCCTATAAGTCGAATTTTAATTCTGTTTTTATTTTGTAGGGTTTTAAGAAGCTGTGCATTTTTCAAATCAGAAATAAAGGAAAACTACAGACAGAAAGCGAATATATCAAAGGCAATTATTGCTACACAGATTGATGGAGAATATATTTGTATAAAAGTAGTCATACAATGCTTCCTTCTTCAACAGCAGATGGGTAGACATGTTGAAAACACACAATAATCAAAAAAAAAGACATTTGTGCAATTGCAGATCAGATGATCCTATTCTCAGGTAGCATAATCTTAGCATAATCCTTCTTCACAATAAGCACATAATACATAGTAGATTATTTATTCTTCTCAAACTTGTAGCATGAACTCCTAGGATAAACAACTCTTTGTTAGATATATAGAAAGTTCAAGGAAAAAAATATGACATTTCTTTCTAGAGCATCAATTTTTTCCTGATGGTCCAGTTCAGTTCAGTCACTCAGTCATGTCTGACTCTTTGCAACCCCATGAATCGCAGCACGCCAGATCTCCCTGTCCATCACCAACTCCCGGAGTTCACTCAGACTCACGTCCATCGAGTCAGTGATGCCATCCAGCCATCTCAACCTCAGTCGTCCCCTTCTCCTGCCCCCAATCCCTCCCAGCATCAGGGTCTTTTCCAATGAGTCAACTCTTCGCATGAGGTGGCCAAAGTACTGGAGCTTCAGCTTTAGCATCATTCCTTCCAAAGAAATCCCAGGGTTGATCTCCTTCAGAAGGGACTGGTTGGATCTCCTTGCAGTCCAAGGGACTCTCAAGAGTCTTCTCCAACACCACAGTTCAAAAGCATCAATTCTTCTGCGCTCAGCCTTCTTCACAGTCCAACTCTCACATCCATACATGACCACAGGAAAAACCATAGCCTTGACTAGATGGACCTTAGTCGGCAAAGTAATGTCTCCGCTTTTGAATATACTATCTAGATTGGTCATAACTTTTCTTCCAAGGGAAGCCTTAGACAGGGCTAAATTACTTAGCAGTAACACAGGCACATTCTAAAGTCCACAGGCTCTGGAATTAGATTGGCTGGATTGCCTATTCTGTTAACTCAAATCTATTCTTGTTGTTCAATTGTTCAGTCATGTCCAACTCTTTGCTACCCCCATGGACTGCAGCATGTTAGGCTTCCCTGTCCTTTACCATCTCCTGGAGCTTGCTCAAACTCATGTCCATTGAATTGATTTTGCAACCCAACCATCTCATCGTCTGTCTTCCTCTTCTCCTCTTGCCGTCTATCTTTCCCAACATCAGGGTCTTTTCCAATGAGTCAGCATTTCTCATCAGGTGACCAAAGTACTGGGGCTTCAGCTTTAGGATCAGTACTTCCAATGACTATTCAGAGTTGGTATCCTAGGACAATCTGGTTTGATCTTGCAGTCCAAGGGACTCTGAAGAGTTTTCTCAAACACCACAGATCAAAGACATCAATTCTTTGGCACTCAGCCTTCTTTATGGTCCAACTCTCACATCTATACATGATTACTGGAAAAGCCATAGCTTTCATTATATGGACCTTTGCTGGAATAGTAATGTCTCTGCTTTTTAATATGCTGTCTAGATTTGTTATAGCTTTTCTTCCAATGTGCAAACATCTGTCAATTTCATGGCTGCAGTCACCATCTACAGAGATTTTGGAGCCCAAGAAAATAAAGTCTGTCACTGTTTCCGTTGTTTCTCCATTTATATGCCATAAAGTGATGGGACTGGATGTCATGATCTTTGTTTTTTTGAATGTTGAATTTTAAGCCAGCTTTTCACTCTCCTCTTTCAGTTAACTTGAATAAGGGAATACCATTCTATCTCACAGAGTTGCTGTTGGCACTGAGAGAAGATAACAAATACAGAGACAAGTGTATAATGTGTGCTCAATCACTGAAAGCTAATTTTATTATTACTATTTTTTAATTTAAACTGTCTCCCTTTGATTTTGTCTACAAAATTTCAAACTCAGGATGTTTCGTTGGGTTTTCTGGATATGTTCATTCTGCAAGATGTATCCATATATGTAATTCTATTGGCACACACAATCTATTTTAATTATTTCTTATTTATGTCCCCATCAAGCTGAAACCAAGACTCTGAACATGTCCAGTAACTGAGAAAGCCCACTTTTTGCTTGGCCCCGTCTGATGACCAAAACTTGTGGCATGATGAGTTCACCAAATCAACCCTCCCTTCTAGGACTAATGAAGACAAATCTGCCTGCATCTTTTCTATGGCAGGCATTCTTATTCCTTGACTCCTAACATACCAAATCACTGTCTTTTTACATTCAAGCTTCAGCAGTGTCCAAGATTTCTTGATGTGACTGTGATGCTCTTTGTTCTCAGAGCCTACCCATATGGTGATTAATATTGGCTTAGAGCAGAATAAATAGAGTCAGGACATTTTATTTGTAAAAAGTAACTAGATTTTTAATAGAATAACAAAATGTATTTCCACAAGATATTATGTACATATAGTTATTTAAAGTGAACATAATATTTCAAAGCATCCGACACAAAATAACAATGTACAGATTATATTTACCTAATAAAAATTTTATGGATATAAAAAATGCTTTTAATTTAAAAACTTACTACAGTAAATACTCTAAAACCAAAGGACAAAAGCATGAAGTAAATCACTTAATGAGAATATGACATAATGATATTACATAAGATCATAGGAAGATTATTATGCTGAAGACAAAATGAAAAATGTAAATTAAACCACAAATTCAAGGAATGAATGCTTATAAATTTTTGATCAAATTAACTTATACTTCATTAGCATTGAAGGTTTTGAGCTTCGATTGTTGTTTATAAAAATAAGTTTCCTCAAGCAGCAGTAGTATAGATTTTGACTTTAGCAAAACTGGTTTTTTGATAATTCAGAATCTACCTGTATATTTGTCAAATTTATGAACAACATCTAATTAGTTTCTTAAATTTATCACCCAGTGTCGCTCTTCAGATGTTGTGGGATGCAATTTCTTATAAATCCCCCCTCACCAATAAACATAGGACCTACAAAGGGAGCATAATGAAATTCATGTCGATAATAATTAGTCTTAAAAACTTTATTCATGAATTTATTCAGTAGATATCATTTAGTATAATCTCAGCTTTGTTCAGATAGAGCAAGACAGGCACCATCGCAGCTTCTAGAGAGCTCATAACTAGAAAATATGTCAAGTGCTGTTTCCAAATCACTAAAAAAAAAAAAAAAAAAGCCTTCATCATTTTTAACAGTTTGCATATCTATGTCCTCTGTGGGGATAAATAAAACCCTCTGCAATGGACATCATTCTTTGGATTCCACTAGAGTAATTTTAAAATTTATATGTTGACTCAATGAACATGAATTTGAGTAAAGTCCAGGGCCCTAGTGGAGGTCAGAGGAGTCTGAAGGCTACAGCCCATGGGGTTGCAAAGAGTTGGCCGTGACTGAGCGCCTAAGCACAGCAAAGCACAGCACAGCCCAAAGCATAACTTGGGGTTTCCCTGGTGGCTCAGATGATAAAGAGTCTGCCTGCAATGCAGGAGACCCCAGTTCCATCCCTGGGTCAGGAAGATGCCTTAGCGAAGAAGCCTTGGCGAAGGCTACCCACTCCAGTATTCCTGCCTGGAGATACCCATGGGCAGAGGAGCCTTGTGGGCTTCAGTCCATGGAGTTGAAAAGAGTTGAACACAACTGAGCAACTAAGAACACACAAAGTAACTTGCTGGGATTTAGATTCAGTAAATTATTATTTCCTAATTATTTATTCCCAATAAATTATCAAAAAATCCTCTAACTAGAAAAATCATTAGATAAATGTTTCTCCCCCTGTGAGCTACCTGTTCATCATGAGATAACAATTAAAGAAAAAGGATCTTCTGTGTTGGTGGCAGTCTCATGGTACTTCCTCTATTTTTTACATCATCACATGAAAGACAAGGAGGGGTAGGGGGATCTCTTTTGCTATTTCATTGAATATTAGCATTTTCATAGTACTTTAAATAGTCAGACTTCAATGTTACAAAAGAAAATAAAAACAAACAATATTATTATAAAGTTAGTCACAAATTTTAAGTAAATGACATTTAACAACAAGCTGCAGTCTGTGCCATACTTTAAAAACATCCGGTAGTCTATGCAGGATTTATTCTGATACCATTTTTAGTATTATTTGACCTTTTTGCTGCAGGAATGTTAAATTCTGTTGCTGAAAATTTTGAGACTGATGTAAAAATGTATACTTTCAGAAAAAAAAATGAGTACTTTGTATAGCATTTATTGTCTTAAATTAGCATCATCTTAAAGGAAATTTTTATCATAGGATAGTCCAGACAGAGGCCACAGACTGCCTGCATTTCCTCTCTTATATCCAGAACCTCCCTATCCCATTCAGGAGTGTCTGGACCTTTATATACAATTCTTTTTCCTACTCAGAGATGATGATAATGATGCATGCCAGTGATCACTCACCATCCTAAAAAGCAATCTTACAGCAAGTGTAAGGATATTAATGTGTCTCATTCTAAGAAGGCGACAGGGTGTAGAGGAAAACATGCCCAGGATTTTAGCTTTCATGCACCTCCAGTACCTTGTGCATATCACCTGGCTTCAGTGACCCTCGATGTCCTCATCTATAAAATGAAGCTATTGACAGTTCTTTGGTTGGAGTTTAGAGACGATTATATTAAATCATGTATAAAGTCGCTTGGTGCATAATAAGTACTTGGTATTTGTTTCTTCTTATATGAGGTATTTAATAGTTCTCTGTCCTGCTTCTGATTTTGTAAATGAGAACACTTACCTCATCCATCAGACAAGTCCTTGAAAAAAGTTTAGCTCCCTTCACCTGTACAGTCTTTGCTGCACAACTAAAACTCTTTCTTTCCTAAATCCCTGTTTTCAGCAAGATGATTTTTCATTTCCTGTCAATGCCACAGGGTATTCCCATAAAAACAAAAGTGAGAACTTACCCACAACTATAATGAAAAGAGACCTTTGGGAGTTAAACTCTGTATATCATGCGAGTGTTTGGTACACAAAGTGAAAGAAAGCTGAGTCATCAACAAATGTTGTGTGTCAACCATGACATTACCACCATCTAAATGTTGTAGATCAAAGAACAAAAAGCAGTTTATTTTTTAATTATGTTTTTACAGACGGTTTGACTGTGGAAAACAAGAAGGAATATATGCTTAGACATTTTCCACTTTCTTACTGTTAATTATAGTAGCAGACCAAATAATTGGCTAGAAGGAACTTTGGGCATCTACATTATAGAATATGTCGAGGGCACAAAAGCATGTAGTATTCAGGAGTTGATATTACAATAAATTTATTTTACTTTCCAATTCGTGAGGAATAAATAAAAAGAGTGGTGCCCTTCCACTGGAACAAGTCCATTGAGAAAAACTATCTCTTTAAGCTGAAAGAAGACACTAGCCAAACAGAATATAAATGTACACACCTACATACATAATCACACAAAATATATTAAGAATGGGTTTCCTGTATATTAAATTTAAAATCTATAACATTCAGTTTGCAAAAGTCCACCATGATAAAAAGAGAGGGTGAGTTGTATTTTTTATTTATTTTTGTTGTGTCTTCCATAATAACATTCCTTACTTTAGTCTAAATCCCACTAAATGGGATGCCTATCACATGTAGTTTACATGAATTGAATGGTTTCCCTGGACGCACTCCAGGGGAGACTGGTTTACAAAGATCTGCACAAAGTCTCTGTCCATCCTTCTGTTGTAAAAGATGAGGCACCTGAGATTAGGTTTGTTATTTCAGGACTGAATATTCCATGATTGCTGTCTCTTAATTTTTCTGCTCTTTATTTCATATAACCCCATGGGTTTATATGTGTAATGTGCAGGTGAATATGTATTAATCAAGATAATCTGTGCTAACTGATGTGATAAGCAACTACAAATCCCAGTGGCTTCATATAATAAAAGTTTATTTCTGACTCATGCCACAGTTTAATTCAATAAGCAGGTTGTTGTTCAGTCGCTCAATCATACCTGACTCTTTGCAACCCCAGGGACTGCAGGACACTAGGCTTCCCCATCCTTCACCATCTCCCAGAGTCTCTCAAACTCATGTCCATTGATTCAGTGATGCCAATAAACAGGAGGCTCTGGTAATTTTTCAAGAGGCTTTTCCATATTCTAGACACCTTCACTAGTTATTATACATTCACATAAAGAAAAAAACTGTGAATTAGTTTTCAGCATGATTGAATATTCTTTTTAAAAAATCTTGCCATTTCTTTAAGACTTTCTATTTTTCTTTGAATTTTTGCAAGTGTGTTTATGATAGCTGCTTTAATATTCTTGTCAGATAATATCTTAATCATTTTGGCATTGACATCTAGTAATTGTCTTTTTCATTCAAGTTGCAGTTTTCCAGATTTTTGTTATGACAGGTTATTTTTTTATTAAAATATTGCTGTTTTTCATATCATGCTCTGGGTCTCTCAATCTTATTTAAATATTTTGTTTTTCCTTCCGTTTTATGACACTACCCCACCAGGGGAAAAGGGAACTCTGCCTCCTTGCTTCCCTGTAGGGTGGAACACTGTGTTCCCATTCAGCATTCACTGACGTCCAAGGTGGGAGAGTTCTCTGCTGCTGCTCAGTTGAGGTGGGGGTTACAGATGCTTACTTTAATATACTCTTATGGATTGCGTTGAGGGAGATAGTAAAACCTTATCTTAGTTGCTCTGAAGCATGTGGAATCTTCCTGGACCAGGAATAGAACCCACTTCCCTTGTATTGGCTGGTGGATTGTTAATGACTGGACCATCAGGGAAGTCCACAAAAGCTTTATTACTGTTTCCCATATGGCCTCCGATGGTACTGCTGGGATCTAATTTTGTTACCTCTCGGTATTGTTCAGACTCTCCACTAGTCCTATTACACCAGTCCAGCTGGAGGATTGATGACTATCTCCTTCCCCCCAGGTGGAGGTGGGAATTGAGGATTCCACGTGTTCTCCACTGACTCAGTGGATGGGAAAGAGGGTCACTCATCACTGAACAGTAAGGAGAAAATTCTCAACTTCCTTTTAAGCTTCTATGCTGTGTCATAAAGTAAGTTTTAATAAATTCTAAATGTTGAAATCTTAAGCTTCATAGATTAGATTTAATATATGAATTAATCTATTAAAAGCTACTTCTTAATGTCGGAGTTTGTTTGTACATTTCAAGCTAGAACAACTGTCCCAGTTCTGAATTCAATT
Source organism: Aepyceros melampus (assembly GCA_006408695.1). Taxonomy (NCBI): domain Eukaryota; kingdom Metazoa; phylum Chordata; class Mammalia; order Artiodactyla; family Bovidae; genus Aepyceros; species Aepyceros melampus. The sequence goes on from SJXQ01012611.1 coordinate 319,194, forward strand.
ATAAACTTCTGGTTCTGACCTTTAACAAGCTTCTAGAGATGTATAAAAACATGGAAACATTAATAAGTTATTAGCCTTGCCTGCATCCGCCAGTGAGAAATGTCATTTTGTTTTAACATGCTATCCTGTTATGCCTTGAATAGTTACAAAGACTGTTTTATATTCCCTGTGCTTCTGAGTTATTTATCCCACATCAGCTACCTTAGTCTAGCCACTCAAGAGGTCCAGGCTGACCTTCTGGTCTCCAGATTGTCCGCCATCTAAAAGACCCCAAAGGTTAATTACTACTGGACTCTATTGAATGGCACATAAGACCCTCTGTTATCATCTCTGTTCCTGTTGTCCTTTTCTGTACAACTCCCCAGTCTCAAATACATCTTTCCTTCTGGCACGTCCATTATGCTATTAAACAGACATTTTAGATTGTTCTTTCAATCTCAGGAAGCAGGTATATACAGTATACTGTCCTTTTGTTTGGTAAATGTAATAATCCTAAGTAATTTTTTTTTTCATTCCTGATAACTCAGTTCAAGAGTTCTCTTTTTTGAGAAATTCTCAGTGACCTCTACCACATATTTTCTAAATTCCCAAGTACAGTAATAACTATTAACGCAACACTTTTTTTTAACTCTTTAGTTTGTTTGTTTGTTTTTTTAAATAGACTACATTTAGGATTATCTTGGGCTTCCCCATGGCTCGGTGGTAAAAGATCTGCCTGCAAAGCAGAAGCTGCAGGATGCATGAGTTCAAACCCTGGGTTGGGATCCCTGGAGGAGAGCATGGCAACCCACTCCATCATTCTCACTTGGAGAATCCCATGGACAGAGGAGCCTGGTGGGCTACAGTCCGTGGGGTCACAAAGAGTCGGACATGACTGAAGTGACTTAGCATGCAACATATAGGACAATTTTAGATACACAGAAAAATTGAGAAGATAGTAAGAATTCCCATATATCCACATCCATTTTCCTGTATTATTAACATTTCATTAGCACGGGAGAGTAGTTATGACTATACACACATTGTTATTAGCTGGAGCCTTCTCGGGTGGTACAGTGGGAAAGAATCTGGCTGCCAAGCAAGATATGCAGATTCAACCCCTGAGTCAGGAAGATCCCCTGAAATGGCAACCAACTCCCATATTTTGGTCTGGAACATCCCAAGGACATAGGAGGCTGGGAGGCTATAGTCCATGGGGTCACAAAGAGTTAGACATGACTGAGCACACACACACACACACACACACACATTATTAGCTGAAGTCCATTAGTTATTCAAATATTCTTTCCTTTCAACTGTTTCTGCTTCAGAATTCCATCCAGGATACCAAGTTATGTTTACTTGGCATTTCTCCTTAAGTTTCTCTTGGCTGTGACAGTTTCTCAGACATTTCTTGTTTTCAATGAACTAGAGAATTTTCAAGGAGTATTGGTCAATATTTTGTAGAATAATTCTCTGTTTGTATTTATCTGATTTTTCTTTCATGATTAGAAGTTAGGATGTTTTGGGGAGGAAGATTATAGTGGTAAATTTCTATTCTCATCATATCATATCAAGGGTGTGTATGATCAATATGACTTATTACTGTTAACACTAAGTTTAGCACCTGGATGAAGGTTTGTCAGTTTTTTTTCAACTTAGACTTAATATTTTCCCCTCTTTTCCTACCATTCTCTTTTATATTCTATTTATTTGATTACAAGAGAGACTGGCCACCTTTTAATGTCATTTATTGGCTATTTGGAATGTCATTTCTCTTAAAGAGCTGTTCATAAAATTTGCTATTTATTTTAGGGGCAAAAATTTAAATGTAGAGTAAACTCAGTTATGTATTAATATTCCTATCAAATTAAATAAGAATTTGACTCAAAGGGAAATAAAGAATTGTGCAATGCTATAGCCATGCTAATTCTCAAATTCTTCAAGCCAGACTTCAGCAATACATGAACCGTGAAATCCTTGAGGNACTTTGTTTTTTTGGGCTCCAAAATCACTGCAGATGGTGACTGCAGCCATGAAATTAAAAGGCGCTTACTCCTTGGAAGAAAAGTTATGACCAACCTAGATAGTATATTCAAAAGCAGAGACATTACTTTGCCGACTAAGGTCCGTCTAGTCAAGGCTATGGTTTTTCCTGTGGTCATGTATGGATGTGAGAGTTGGACTGTGAAGAAGGCTGAGCGCAGAAGAATTGATGCTTTTGAACTGTGGTGTTGGAGAAGACTCTTGAGAGTCCCTTGGACTGCAAGGATATCCAACCAGTCCATTCTGAGGGAGATCAACCCCAGGATTTATTTGGAAGGAATGATGCTAAAACTGAAGCTCCAGTACTTTGGCCACCTTATGCAAAGAGTTGACTCATTGGATAAGACCCTGATGCTGGGAGGGATTGGGGGCAGGAGGAGAAGGGGACGACCGAGGATGAGATGGCTGGATGGCATCATGGACTCAATGGACATGAGTCTGAGTGAACTGAGGGAGTTGGTGATGGACAGGGAGGCCTGGCGTGCTGCGATTCATGGGGTCGCAAAGAGTCGGACACGACTGACCTACTGAACTGAACTGAACTGATAGCCACGCTAATGATAAAGATGGTTTTTCTGTTTGTTTTTAATAAGAATTTCTTTTTATTGATTTTCTTACTCAGAGAAGGTTAGGGAAAAATCAAGCATCACGGTCCCTGGTCCTATATGTGTGACTTAACTGGGTTGGAAACAGAGTAGTTGAAGCGACACTATTCTGTATTCTGGGGTCCACTGAAGAACAGCATATGCTTTGCCTTATAGGATGACCCAACCTAGTTTCCTTGGGAATATGCCAAACATTGACTTCTAGATCTAACCAGTATGGTGCATTTTTTTAATATAAATTTATTTAATTTCAGTTCAGTTCAGTCACTCAGTCGTGTCCGACTCTTTGCAACTCAATGAATTGCAGCACGCCAGGCCTCCCTGTCCATCACCAACTCCTGGAGTTCACTCAGACTCATGTCCATTGAGTCAGTGATGCCATCCAGCCATCTCATCCTCTATTGTCCCCTTCTCCACCTGCCCCCAATCACTCTCAGCATCAGAGTCTTTTCCGATGAGTTAACTCTTCTCATGAGGTGGCCAAAGTACTGGAGCTTCAGCTTTAGCATCATTCCTTCCAAAGAAATCCCAGGGCTGATCTCCTTCAGAATGGACTAGTTGGATCTCCTTGCAGTCCAAGGGACTCTCAAAAGTCTTTTCCAACACCACAGCTCAAAAGCATCAATTCTTCAGTGCTCAGTTTTCTTCACAGTCCAACTCTCACATCCATACATGACCACAGGAAAAACCATAGCCTTGACTAGATGGACCTTTGTTGGCAAAGTAATATCTCTGCTTTTCAATATGCTATCTAACTTGGTCATAACTTTTCTTCCAAGGAGTAAGCGTCTTTTAATTTCATGGCTGCAGTCACCATCTGCAGTGATTTTGGAGCCCCCCAAAATAAAATCTGACACTGTTTCCACTGTTTCTCCATCTATTTCCTATAAAGTGATGGGACCAGATGCCATGATCTTCATTTTCTGAATGTTGAGCTTTAAGCCAACTTTTTCACTCTCCTCTTTCACTTTCATCAAGAGGCTTTTTAGTTCCTCTTCACTTTCTGCCATAAGGATGGTGTCATCTGCATATCTGAAGTTATGGATATTTCTCCCGGCAATCTTGATTCCAGGTTATGCTTCTTCCAGTCCAGAGTTTCTCATGATGTACTCTGCATGTAAGTTAAATAAGCAGAGTGGCAATATACACCCTTGATGTACTCCTTTTCTTATGTGGAAGTAGTCTGTTGTTCTATGTCCAGTTCTAACTGTTGCTTCCTGACCTGCATATAAGTTTCTCAAGAGGCAGCTCAGATGGTCTGGTATTCTCATCTCTTTCAGAATTTTCCACAGTTTATTGTGATCCACATAGTCAAAGGCATTTACATAGTCAATAAAGCAGAAATAGATGTTTTTCCGGAACTCTCTTGCTTTTTCCATGATCTAGCAGATGTTGGCAATTTGATCTCTGGTTCCTCTGCCTTTTCTAAAACCAGCTTGAACATCAGGGAGTTCGCAGTTCACGTTTTGCTGAAGCCTGGCTTGGAGAATTTTGAGCATTACTTTACTAGCGTGTGAGATGAGTGCACTTGTGCGGTAGTTTGAGCATTCTTCGGCATTGCCTTTCTTTGGGATTGGAATGAAAACTGACCTTTTCCAGTCCTGTGGCCACTGCTGAGTTTTCCAAATTTGCTGGCATATTGAGTGCAGCACTTTCACAGCATCATCTTTCAGGATTTTAAATAGCTCAACTGAAATTCCATCACCTCCATTAGGTTTGTTCGTAGAGATACTTTCTAAGGCCCACTTGAGTTCGCATTCCAGGATCTCTGGCTTTACATGAGTCATCACACCATCGTGATTATCTTGGTCATGAAGATCCTTTTTGTATAGGTCTTCTGTGTATTCTTGCCACCTCTTCTTAATATCTTCTGCTTCTGTTAGGTCCAAACCATTTCTGTCCTTTATCAAGCCCATCTTTGCATGAAATGTTCCCTTGGTATCTCTAGTTTTCTTGAAGAGATCTCTAATCTTTCACATTCTATTTTTTCCTCTATTTCTTTGCATTGATCACTGAAGAAGGCTTTCTTATCTCTTCTTGCTATCCTTTGGAACTCTGCATTCAGATGCTTATATCTTTCCTTTTCTCCTTTGCTTTTCACTTCTCTTCTTTTCACAGCTATTTGTAAGGCCTCCTCAGACAGCCATTTTGCTTTTTTGCATTTCTTTGCCATGGGGATGGTCTTGATCCCTGTCACCTCTACAGTGTCACAAACCTCATTCCATACTTCATCAGGCACTCTATCTATCAGATCTAGGCCCTTAAATCTATTTCTCACTTCCACTGTATAATCATAAGTGATTTGATTTAGGTTATACCTGAATGGTCTAGTGGTTTTCCCTACTTTCTTCAGTTTAAGTCTGAATTTGGTAATAAGGAGTTCATGATCTGAGCCACAGTCAGCTCCTGGTCTTGTTTTTTGTTGACTATATGGAGCTTCTCCATCTTTGCTGCAAAGAATATAATCAATCTGATTTCGGTGTTGACCATCTGATGATGTCCATGTGTAGAGTCTTCTCTTGTATTGTTGGAAGAGGGTGTTTGCTATGACCAGTGCATTTTCTTGGCAAAATTCCATTAGTCTTTGCCCTGCTTCATTCTGTATTCCAAGGCCAAATTTGCCTGTTACTCCAGGTGTTTCTTTACTTCCTGCTTTTGCATTCTAGTCCCCTATAATGAAAAGGACATCTTTTTTGGTGTTACTTCTAAAAGGTGTTGTAGGTCTTCTTAGAACCGTTCGGTTTCAGCTTCTTCAGCATTACTGGTTGGGGCATAGACTTGGATTACTGTGATACTGAATGTTTTGCCTTGGAAATGAACAGAGATCATTAGTCCCCTATAATGAAAAGGACATCTTTTTTGGTGTTACTTCTAAAAGGTGTTGTAGGTCTTCTTAGAACCGTTCGGTTTCAGCTTCTTCAGCATTACTGGTTGGGGCATAGACTTGGATTACTGTGATACTGAATGTTTTGCCTTGGAAATGAACAGAGATCATTCTGTCGTGTTTGAGATTGCATCCAAGTACTGCATTTCGGACTCTTTTGTTGACCATGATAGCTACTCCTTTTCTTCTAAGGGATTCCTGCCCACAGTAGTAGATGTAATTATTTATTTAAATTTAAGGTTAATTACTTTACAGTATTGTACTGGTTTTGCCATACATCAACATGAGTCCACCACAGGTATACATGTTCTCCCCATCCTGAACCCCCTTCCCTCCTCCCTCCCTGTTTCATCCCTCTCTGTTGTCTCAGTGCACCAGCCCCAAGTATCCAGTATCCTGCATCAAACCTGGACTGGCAATTCATTTCATATATGATATTACACATGTTTCAATGCCATTCTCCCAAATCATCCCACCCTCTCCCTCTCCCACAGAGTCCAAAAACTGTTCTATACTGTCTCTTTTGCTGTCTCACATACAGGGTTATTGTTACCATCTTTCTAAATTCCATATATATGTGTAAGTATACTGTATTGATGTTTTTATTTCTGGCTTACTTCACTCTGTATAATAGGCTCCAATTTCACCCACCTCCTTAGAACTGATTCAAATATATTCTTTTTTAATGGCTGAGTAATACTCCATTGTGTATATGAACCATAGCTTTCCTATCCATTCATCTGCTGATGGACATCTAGGTTGCTTCCATGTCCTGGCTATTAGAAAGAATGTTGCAATGAACATTGTGGTACACGTGTCTCTTTCAATTCTGGTTTCCTCGGTGTGTATGCCCACGTTCCTTAGATTCAAAAATCTCTTTGGGGTTTTCAAAATATCACGTCTGCCACTACAATTCTCTCATGATTTCAACCTTAACTAGCATATAGCACCCCAGAAACTGTTCTGGTCTGGTGGGCAGTGGATTTAGAAGATACAGAATTTGATACAGTTAAGATTTCTCCCTCCTTCTGGAATAAGCACTCCTTCTCCAATTGGGAAATGAATATGCACATACACATATGTATAAATATCTCTATATGTGTTACTTTCTGGATCTGTCTTTAGTTAAACAAGAGTTCATACTCATATTCACATTTAATCCCAGACTGTGGGTATTGTTCTGTCCTCTCCCAATAGTTTATCTGTTTCTACTTACTGGGACCCTCAACTTATTACCCAATTAGTTAACAATTGTTCAGTTTAAATCAACATATATAATGCTTCCAAGACTTTTTGCCTGTCTCTGTGAAACACAATTTGTGTTATAGTACACTGTGTCTGTATAATACTTTTTCTTTTGAAAAGGATGCCACTCATTTCCAAAATTATTTGTCAGTACCTTTTACTCTCACTCCTTTAACAAAACTCCCTCATTCATTTTGTCAAACAGATACTCGGTTTTTTTTTTTGGGGGGGGGGTCACATTCTTCATTCAGTCCTAGGGTTCTCAGATCTCTTAGATGTTTGTTTGAATTGCATATATCAAGGTTTAACTTGAGCTATAAAGTTCTGTAGGTTTTGACAAATGCATAGCGTCATGTATTCGCTGATATAGTGTCACACAGAATAGTCCACTGCCCTAAAAAAATTCTCTGTGTTTTGTGTGTTCAATCCTTCTACCTCAAAAACCTCCTCCTACTCATCTGGCAACCACTAAACTATTTACTGCCTTGTGATTCTGCTTTTCCAGAGAGGCCATTAGTAGAAATCATATTGCATGCAATCTTTTTGGACTGAGTTATTTCACTCACTATTCACTTAATACGCATTTAAGATTTCTTCATGTATTCTCAGAGCTTAATAGCTAATTTGTTTTTATTCTGAATAGTACTACAGTTTGTTCCCTCATTGAAAGAAATCTTGGCTGATTCAGTTTTAGACAGTTATAAACAAAAATGCTTTAAACTTTCATGTGCAAGGTTTTGTTTTTGTATATGTGAATACGAATTGTCAAGTCAGTTGTTCACATAGTTACATGAGTGACTGCTAGATTATATGGTAAGATGCATTTAACTTTATAAAAAAACTACCAAACTGCATTCTGGTAGCATTTGATAATGCAATTTAGGAGGGATTTAGCCATTTTGCTGTGTATTGTGGTACCTCATTGTTGTTTTAATGTACATAAACAACTAATGTCAAGCATCTCATTTGTAGAGATTTCAAAAAAAAAAAAATAGTTGATTAGAGTTCTCACTCTTTACCCTTTAAATTGGATTCATGGGCTATAGCTCTTGAATATCCACAAATATCCTTTTCTTTGGTGATATATTTACAGCTTTGTTGGGTATAACATTTTTGCGTCACAGTAATTGTTTTAAATCCCACCACCCTTTAGCTTCTGGTGTTGTAAATAAAATATTTAATACTACTCTGATCTTTCTTTTTTTAATGACTCTATGACTCTTTCTTGTATCTTGAGTGTGTAAAATTTTCTCTTTATCCTTGTTTTTTTTTTTTTTTTTTTTTTTATGGTTGGCTCCGAGACTCCTTACATCTACTGCTACTTTTCTTTTGTCTTCTCACTGGAACTCAAGTCTTTTGTTGGGATGGATGCCTTTAGCAATTGTGGCTCTACAAATGGTACAAGGTAAAGATCGTTGGCAGGCTGTCAGCTAGTTGGATGCACATTTTCACTGAGGCAGTGATGCTTTTTGCTTTCCTCACGAATAGAAGAACTCAGACATTTTAGCTCCTGTGATACCAAGTAGATCAGGCAAACACACACACAGTCAGTGTGATTCTTACACTTTGTAAATAAGGCTCTTTCTACAAGATAAAAATAAATACAGGTAGACATATATATAGATAGATTTTATGTTTTTTTTCTCTTTACCCTAGAGTTATCTTAATGCAGTCTATCAGCCATGAATTGTATCCAAGATCCTTTCACCACCTCCCTTCTATTAAATTCCCCTAAAGCCAAAGTCCTGCTTCCTACCCAATTACCCACAGTGCCTCAGGAGAATCGAGGGATGAAAGTTGCTCATGAGTTACCATTTTTCTGAAATCCATTCCAGAAATTGATTTATGGTTATATATTGATATTTTCAAGTACTACTCAGACCCTCAGAAAATTGCTTAAGCTAATTGAATGAAAAGCACCTTTGGAAATACAGTCAGAATGACCCACTATCTTTTTGAAAATCATTGTGTTCCAAAATGCGCATATATGTTTCTAATGATTAAGTGCATTTTCATATTTATTCATATTTTTTCAAGATTTAACAAGATTTCTTCTTTGGTAAGATAAGTTCAGTAATGTCAAAAGAAAGATTTTTAGCTAGTTTCTTACATTCTTAGGAGATATTTCATTTAGCCCTTTTTTCTTTTCTTTTTGACAGCAGGAGGTGAATATTCAAGTTCTTATCTCATAGCAGAAGAAACAGTTTATCTTTTGAAGTGTTTATTGAACCTCCTCAAAATAATTCACACATTTCTCTAAAATATTTATTTTGTCAGTATTTGGTTAACATTACAATGGACTTCCCCAGCAGCTCAGATGGTAAATACTCTGGTGCAATGCAGGAGACCCTGGTTTGATTCCTGGGTTGGGAAGATTCTCTGGAGAAAGGAATGGCTACCCATGCCCGTATTCTTGGCTGGAGAATTTCATGGACAGAGGAGCCTTACGGGCTACAGTCCCTGGGGTCACAAAGAGCCAGACAGGACTAAGTGATGAACACTTTCACTTTTCACAGTGTAATTAGCTGTTTGAATATAAATCTATTTCTCTCCATAAACACTTGACTGTATATATTGTATTTCTGAGTGTAGCCATTTGAACCTGTAAGTATTCGACACCTGTATATTGACCTGAGTGTAATATTTAATCAGATGAAGATAGTCATGTGATACATTAGGGAGAACTTGATGATCAATTTTGTTAAGGATCCTCATAGAGAGTACTCATCAGAACGGTTACTGCTTAATAAGGAAATTAAATTTAGTTCTTAACCCAGTATCAATACATAATCTAGAATTATGTCTAACAAAATTCCATATCATTCCCAGAATAAATGAATATATACTAAAATATAGGCTTTCCTATAAATAGAATCCCATTCTCAGTTGTAATCAACCTAGAAAATTATGTTTAGGTTTATTTTTTCACATAAGCTGCACATGGTTATCACAAAACCACTCAATTGTAACTTAGCATGAATTTGCCAATAACTTACATGTTAATTTGCCTCAGAGTTTACTGCAAAGTAGAGTTTCTGCTGTCATAAATCTCTGGAGTGTTTTCTGGGGTAGGTAAACTTTTAATAAGGAAATGATTCCTCTTGTTTAAGTCTGTGTGAGAAGCACTTTATAAAGGTAATAAAAGATTATTCACTAACCAGAAATATCCCTAAATAAATTCTGAGCTGATGCATACAGTAGAGAACATGCTGAACTAGAAAAGTTTCAACATGCAGAGTCTCCATCTGTTAGGAACAAGACACAAAGTTTCATAACTTTGAGTATAAATTTGGACCAGATAATTTTTGTTGTTCATTGCGATGGTAAGAGTCAATGAATGAGTCTAGAATTATAAGAACAACTTGCCTATATAACACCAAGGAAAATTTTCTCAAAGAAGTATGATTATGAATTTCAATCAAATAGCAGATGTACAGCATATGCAGGTGGTAAAATGAGTCAGGTCAGATGTGCTAAGTTTGCTAAACTGATACTGAGTTTGTCACAAGGGACACAACACCATCTGTTACCTGTTAGTTTAGGTATTTTTATTATTTTTGAACTCATTTGACACTTCAGGTGGGTAGATAGATGATGTTCAGCTCAGTTCAGTCGCTCAGTTGTATCCGACTCTTTGAGATCCCATGAATCACAGCATGCCAGGACTCCCTGTCTATCACCAACTCCCAGAGTTTACCCAAACTCATGTCCATCCAGCTGGTGATGCCATCCAGCCATCTCATCCTCTGTTGTCCCCTTCTCCTCCTGCCCCCAATCCCTCCCAGAGTCTTTTCCAATGAGTCATCTCTTTGCATGAGGGTGCCAATGTATTGGAGTTTCAGCTTTAGCATCAGTCCTTCCAAAGAACACTCAGGACTGACCTCCTTAGAATGGACTGGTTGGACCTCCTTGCAGTCCAAGGGACTCTCAAGAGTCTTCTCCAACACCACAGTTCAAAAGTATCACTTCTTCAGCACTCAGCTTTCTTGACAGTCCAACTCTCACATCTATACATGACCACTGGAAAAACCATAGCCTTGACTAGATGGACCTTTGTTGGCAAAGTAATGTCTCTGCTTTTTAATATGCTATCTAATTTGGCCATGATGTTAGTCTTTCCTTATAAAAATAAAGAATGTAATATTTGTGGCTACCTCTTGGTTTTTAGAACTACCATTATGTACTGGTTTAGGCTGCAAATATGCAGGCCATAGGGTCATTTCATTATTTTTTAATTCTAAACTGGAGATAAATGTTGTATATGTAGCAAATATTTCTAATGAACTCCACAGTTGATGATTTCATTTTCCAGTGGTGCCTGTCCAAACTGAGAGAGTACCTTATTCATGTCAAATAGCACAAATATATAGTTTGAAGTTACTTGTTATGCAAAGATCCTGGCTTTGGACTGATCAGAGTAAACAGACACTGAAGACCAGAGGTTCCATTACCACACGCTTTCCTAACTCATTTTGGCCAACTATAAGCCCTGTCAATAAGCCTATAGGGTAAACTGTGTCCAGTCTTAGAGCTCTGTAAAGCAGGGTAGAAACTTGGATGTCCAGCACTTACAGGAATGTGCAGTAACTCAGGAAACCCCATTTCCAGGTTCTACCTGTTAGACCACCTGGGTGATAGTCCCAGATGGGGTCCCTACCATAGCATTTGCAAGGGCCCACAACTCAGCACCTGTCCTGCATATGCCCCAGTGAGGATGAGGATGATAGAGAGCCTCTGCCATAGCAGAGTGAGCTGTGTCTGCCTAAGAGTAAGGCCATCTCAATGCACAAGGAAACTTGCCTAGGGAGAGGTGCAGAGCAAGCCAACCCAGTACCTGAAGACTTGTCTCCTGTACTAATTTCAGGGCTGAGGTATTAGTTGGTGAAGATTACTCCTGCTAAGTAGGAATGGCACCTTGAGAAGCTGCCGGGGAAAAGTGCCAAGAGTTAGAGTCAAGAAAATGACCCAGTGCTATTGGAAGCTAACTTACCCATTGGCAACTGGGATTTTTCCTGAATTGTGTTTCTAAATAATGTGTAGTATTAGTACTAGGTTAAGAGTTGCCATCCTTTTAAGACAAGTCCTTTGCCCATAACTAATATTAGAAAGCTAATGTTATTATTCTTTGGCCAATTAGGAGTAGAGACATCTAATTGTGAAAGGTCCTTATAAGGATGGCTTGCATTATGATATAGGGAAAAAAGTGTGTTCCATGAATCATGTCATATTTATGTGGACTGAAAGGAACTACTTTAGCAGTAACACATATAATAATTAGAATTGACTTACAATATTAGGGGAAACTCCAAGAATTATATTCAGTCTTCCATAAAGGGAAAATCAGGTCCTACAACTTCAAATAAATTATATTCTAGGCATTGTACTAGATATCTTTAATAATTATTTTATTTCATTCTTGTACCAAGTTAGTTAGGTAAGGGTAATTTTTAACGTTTTAGAGAATGAAATTGAGGATTAACATTAAGTTATCTGTTTTTACAAAAGTAGGAAGTAATTTTTTCTTTTTCCAATTATACCAGGATGATTCATTATTAAACCTTTTTATGGTTTGAAACTTTTCTGGAGTATTTTTGTATTTTAGTGTATAGCTGAAAATAAACTCTGAATCTATACATAATGATTATTTATTTTGTCCAAGTTAAGAAATAGAGATAAATTCTCTTTTTCTGTGCTCTATATAATAAATCATCACAATCTAGAGGGAAAGTAAAATAAATAAATAAATAAATAGATATATGAATCAAATAAAGCAAATAAAACTTTCAACTGAAATATAGTGTGAGAGATATATACATATTCACATTGGCACACAGGGGGAAAACAGGTAGCATCTTAAACTATGCCAGATGAATAATAACTATTTTTATATCTGAATTAAACTTACCTTTTTTGTAATCATATTCCTGAATTCTGTCATAAAGATGAAATAAATTATCTTTGCTTCCAGTAAAATCACTGTTAGGCTATAGAAATGGCTGAGTAAGAGCTATAAATTATGGACGTGTACTATAATTCTAAGTAAAAATAAAATGGATTAAAAAATTCTTTTTTTCTGTAAAAAGTACTAAATTTGCATACAGAATGCTCTTTTAGTTTAAATTAATGTATAGATTTGAACATTATAAGAAATCATATCACAATATCCAATCAATCTTCTATTTATGATACTGCATTTTAGCAATTACACTTTGCAAGTTTTCAGCTTTATATCATCGGAAGTTTCTGCAGGAAAAGGAACTTCAGTAATATAATCAAAATGAATATATTTTTAAGTTCAATGAAAGAATTGTTTGATGGCGAATAATCAACATGTAGATCTCTGGGGCTCAAAAGTGACATCAATGTCACCCATCAAAAGTGGTAGGAAACTGAAGGCCTATATTTAACCTGTCTCATGTTAGAAACCTCTTCTACTATATGGACCTGATGAGGTATTTAGTAATATTGACCTAAATGTAACATTTCACAGTAGAAACTATTACTGTGTTCAAATAGTGTAGGATGGATAAAAACAGCTCTTTTAATACTAAAGTAGATTATTCACATTCTCTTTTTTCTTTCTTTCTTTAATTGTATTTATTTATTCAAAGGGAAGGATAATTACTTGACAATATTGTGATGGCTTTTGCCATCACATATCAATATCAATCAGCCATAGGCATACATGTGTCCCTTCCTTCCTAAAGCCCCCTCCCACCTCCCTTCTCACTCCACCCCTCCAAGTTATCATGGAGCACCAGCTCTGTGTGCCCTGTATCATACATCAAATTCCCACTGGCTATCTATTTTACATATGGTAATATATATGTTTCAATGCTATTCATTCACATCATCCCACCCTCTCCTCCCACTGAGTCCAAAAGTCAGCGCTTTATGTCTGTATCTCCTGTGTTGCCAGGCTCCACATTCTTTCAAGTCGTTATTTACATTCATAAAATTGCAACTTTTAAGTGAACAATTTCAAGATTTTTTGACAAATAGCAATACATGCAGAATGGTAAGCATTGCACTTAGCCTATAGAACATCTTCATTATAACAATAAAAAAGTCCCTTGTACACTTCTCTTTACCCAGAGCCCATAAACCATTGTTGTTCTTGTTTAGTCACTAAGTCCTGTCCAACTCTGTGACCCCATGAAATGCAGCACGCCACTATCTCCTAGAATTTACTCAACCTCATGTTCATTGAGTTCGTGATGCCATCCAACCATCTCATCCTCTGTCACCCGCTTCTCATGCCCGCAATCCCTCCCAGCCTCAGGATCTTTTCCAATGAGTCGGTTCTTCACATCAGTTGGCCAAACTATTGGAGTTTCAGCTTCAACATCAGCATCAGTCCTTCCAATGATTAATCAGAATTGATTTCCTTTAGGATTGACTGGCTTGATCTCCTTGCAGTCCAAGGGACTCTCAAGAGTCTTCTCCAGCACTACAATTCAAAAACGTCAATTCCATTGACCTGTTTCTTTTTTTTTTTTTCCATCCTTATAGCTTTGCTTTTGAAGATATCATATAAATGGAGGCATAAAAAATGAATTTAAATGTCTGCTCCCTACCCTTCACATTTTAGGACTTGTACATATTGTTGCATGTATCATTCATTTTCTTTTGTGATAATGTGCAAACATTTGTTGGAATGTAGGGTCCTTAATGAGCATACATATCTTTACCCTCCTCTAGGTGGGCTGCAGTCCATGGGGTCGCAAAGAGTTGGACAGGACTGAGCGACTTCCCTTTCACTTTCATGCATTGGAGAAGGAAATGGCAACCCACTCCAGTGTTCTTGCCTGGAGAATCCCAGGGGTTGGGGAGCCTGGTGGGCTAACGTCTGTGGGGTCGCACAGAGTTGGACACGACTGAAGTAACTTAGCAGCAGCAGCAGCAGAATCTGATGGGTTCAGTTCCTCTCTTTTCATTAGAAGGAGCCAACCAGTTTCCTGATCTCCCCTGAGTGGGTTCAACCCTCTACTCTGCAGTAGACAGCATTTTCTTCTTCCATATGATATAAGGGTCTGGGTTTTGTACCAATGACAGCTTATCACTATATGTCTATCTGTGTCATGACAAGTGCTCCCTCAGATCTATGACCTTCTCCAGCTTTCTCCCGAGTATTCAGTGAAGGCTTGTTTTCTCTACTTGGCCTTTAAGAATTAGCTACAATTTCATTGCTTTCTTCTTACCTGATTTCCTTGTTACTACATTTTCTTTTTCCATTCTATCAAAAGTGAAAAACCTCCTGTATCCCTCTGAGGGGCTTGCTACTCTAGA
This sequence comes from Aepyceros melampus, assembly GCA_006408695.1. NCBI lineage: Eukaryota > Metazoa > Chordata > Mammalia > Artiodactyla > Bovidae > Aepyceros > Aepyceros melampus. Next base: position 334,242 of record SJXQ01012611.1, read on the forward strand.
ATTCAGTTCAGATCATTGCCTTGAAATATTGGCTTTTTGATAGGCTTATAAAAGCTTCAATCGTGCACATTACCTAGGCTAATCTCATTGTAATAGTGGGAGCAAAATTATCTGCAGCTTTCCATATTGCTTATGGAAGCCACTTTCAGAAGCACATTTTTAACATCCTTAAATATCATAGAGGAAAAAATTCATATTTTCAAGAAAATTCTAGTGAAATATTGGAATAATGATTTGGCATTAAAGAAAGATTTATTTCTATATTATTTGTATATATATATATTTTCATTAATCACTCATTCATTTGTTTAACCCTTCATTCCAAAACATTTGTAGATTATCCAGTAAGTGTTATTTTGTTAGCCTCTGGGAATAAATGGCATATGATAGACCATTTACTTAAAGATCTGGACTTATTTTTATTTTCATGTATACAAAATAGTATTTTTATATAATTCATAGATAGGAAAGGATTCTCAAAAAATATATTGGATTTCTCATTAATCTCAGTAAGTAAATTTTAGCTGTTTAGAAAACAAAAGTTGCTTTCCTTCAGCATGAATACTATGCATCAAATGATATCTATAACATACATGTATTGAAAGAAAAGCTTGAAGCCATATTTTAAATTCCCATTCAAATAAATCAATTTCATCAGTCTACACCTGATATCACTGACTCTATGGACATGAGTTTGATCAAGCTCTGGAGTTGGTAATTGACAGGGAAGCCTGGCATGCTGCAGTCCATGTGGTCACAGAGTCAGACATGACTGAGCATCTGAACTGAACTGATACATTTTAGAGTTATTTGTTTTAGTTCTGCAAAAAATTTCACCAGTATTCTGATGAGGATTGTATTAAATTTGTAGTTTGCCTTGGATAATATGGACATTTTAACATAATTCCTTTCATAAAATATGTTAAAGACAGAACTAATATTTTTTTCAAACTTAAAAAAGTTAAGTGACTTGTAAGTGTTCTGAGGAATGGCCATAAACATTGAAAAGTTTGAGAAAACAGAATGAATAAAGACGTTAAGAGCCTTATAAGGACTAAAGTGTGGGAGTGAATGGTGATGTAGGATCTGGCTGCTTTTTGGTGACTAAAAAAGGTTAAAAGTGGGAAATCAGATAGTTGGAGTTAGGGGTAGTCCTAGGGAGGGGTAGTCCTCTCTATTTCAGACTTTATCTCTGATAAATATAAACTGTGACTGTCAAGTACATTTGGCAGTTATGTCTTCCAAAATGAACGCACCTTATTCTCAGAAAGTAATTTTTCACATTGGTGTAAGAGATAGACTATATCATGTGTGCCATGTTCTAGTAAAAAATTTTAAGAAAATCAATGTCAACTTCCTGATAATGATGTTTTGCAAGAACAGAGAAGGTTATACCATGCATGTACATACCATGCACACATAAGACTTAAGATACCCTAAAGAATAAGTGTTAGTGTTAGTCGCTCAGTCGTGCCCAACTCTTTGTGACCCCATGGACTGCAGCTCACCAGGCTCCTCTGTCCATGAGATTTTCCAGGCAATGATACTGGAGTGGGTTGCCATTTCCTTCTCCAGGGGATCTTCCCAACCTAGGGATCAAACCCAGGTCTCCTGCACTGCAGGCAGATTCTTTACCGACTGAGCTACAAGGGAAGCCACATTCTAAAGAATAAGATTGTGAAAATGAGAATGAAAGTGTTGGTTTCTCAGTCATGTCCAACACTTTCTGCCCCATGGACTGTAGCCCAGCAGGTTCCTCTGTCCATGGAATTCTCCAGGCAAGAATACTGGAGTGGGTAGCCATTTGCTTCTCTAGGGAATCTTTCCAACCCAGAGATCAAACCTGGGTCTCCTACACTGCAGGCAGATTCTTTACTATTTGAGACACTTCTAAGTCAAACTTCCTAGTTTTAAAATGTGGAAATTGATATTAAATGACATAGCCAATTTTAAAATATCTAACTTTCCAAGTACTTAAAATTGAGTAGAAGAATATTTTTCTCCATTGAATTGTGCCCACTTTTCCATTCTGTACAAAGCATGTGATATAATTATGTGGTTAGGTGCTGAGGTCTATAATAAAAGAACACATTTTGCATTTTAAAAATCAAGTAACAATTAAGCTGTGAATTTCATGCTACTATTACCTCTAGCATAATTGCCAGACAATTTTCAGGCCATAAATAACCCTACAATTACTTAATGGTTTTTATGTTCTATAGTCTACATGGCAACAATTACATTATTACAGAATAATTATGTAAATTCCTTTATTTGTAATTGCCATAAAAAGACATTATTCCAGCACTTTATTCAAAACACAAAGACCAAAAAGAATATGTATGATGTGGAGTATTTGATTTGTTCTTAGAGAAGTACACAATATTAAACCTCCCTGTTTTATCATACATTTGAAAAAACACATATGTGGATCTCTATGGGTCATTTTCACATGTTCTTTAATGCTTTATAACATACTGGTAAAACATAAAAAAAAAAAACTTCTTAGCCCACTGTACTATGATTTTCCTCTACGTGCCCATTTGCAAGAAGACTGTATAAAAACATAAATTGGTACGAATATGGTTGTAAGAATACAATAATTAGAAACTTTGTATTACAAAAAATAGGTTTCAAATACTACATTTAAATGCTAATATAACATCATTTAAAGAATTATTCAGTAAACTCTTTTCATTATAATTTAAGGAGGCTTGAATAAAGTTAAGTATTATAATTTGAGGATTAAATCTACCAGAACCATGAGCTTAATTAATTTTCATGAAATCATTGTCTCAGTTAAGTTGCAGATATAATCAAATGACTAAGGCACAATTGGAAGAACTGTCATTTTTACCTTTCCTGAGGAGGTGCCATAATTCCTTCATTTCAGTTCAGTTCAGTTGCTCTGTCATGTCCAACTCTTTGCAACCCCATGAACCACAGCACACCAGGCTTCCCTGTCCATCATCAAATCCCGGAGTCCACCCAAACCCATGTCTACTGTGTCAGTGATGCCATCCAACCATCTTATCCTCTGTCGTCCCTTTCTCCTCCTGCCCTCAATCTGTCCCAGCCTCAGGGCTTTTTCAAATGAGTCAGCTTTCTACATTAGATGGCCAAAGTATAGGAGTTTCAGCTTCAGCATCAGTCCTTCCAGTGAACACCCAGGACTGATCTCCTTTAGGATGGACTGGTTGGATCTCCTTGCAGTCCAAGGGACTCTCAAGAGTCTTCTCTAACACCACAGTTCAAAAGCATCAATTCTTCTGTGCTCAGCTTTCTTTATAGTCCAACACTCACATCCATACAAGACTACTGGAAAAACCATAGCCTTGACTAGACTTTTGTTGGCAAAGTAATGTCTCTGCTTCTTAATATAGCACCTTTCTAAGGAGAGAATCATTGGGTTGAAATATTCGTTTGCCATCTAGTTTAGGGATCTCTATGCTTAAAATTTTGTGATCAGTGAAGAAATAAAATGTGATTCATCTCAGTGTTTTGTTTTGTTTTTAACATCATTCAAGAAGTAGCCACAATTTCAGAAACTGTTAGATACACTACAACTTACTCTTTTAAGACTGCAAGTACTCATTTGAGACTTCAAAAAGAATCCACATTTCCAGACAATTACATCATTTGTGTCCCCATAGTGTTTACAATTCTATTGCAGTGGTTCTTCAGGACTCAGATTGACTTCTTTCTACAGGCTTTCCTGCATCATGACCAATTTGATTCCTTACCTTTGATTCCTTTGCCATCAACAACTTCCTTTCCATCTCCTCTTTCAGAGTTAGAATGTGAGCTTTTCTTTTATTGTTTGCAACCAGTTTATCCCGCAATTTCATTTTCTTACTACCTGCTAACTGATCATGGATTCTGCAAAGGTTATATAGGATCTGAAACTGGCACCCACTGATATCTGGCTTTGTGAAAACAAAGATAATTTTCTTGGATTTCCACTGAGTGATTTTGATGGCCTTGGGGCATAGATTTACATATGTTTTCTTTTTTCCCCCATTGCATGCTCAGTTGTTTTAGTCCTCTCTGCCTCTTTCTAATCCTATGGGTTATAGCCTGCCAGGCTCCCCTGTCCATGAGATTATCCTGGTAATAATACTGGAGTGGTTTGCCATTTCCTCCTTCAAGGGATCTTCCCGATGATCCAGGGATTGAACCCATGTCTCCTGAAGCTCCTGCCATGGCAGGCAGATTCTTCACCACTGAGCTCCTAGGATAGCTCCTCTTTTGGGCTCCAAAATCACTGCAGATGGTGACTGCAGCCATGAAATTAACAGACGCTTACTCCTTGGAAGAAAAGTTATGACCAACCTAGATAGTATATTCAAAAGCAGAGACATTACTTTGCCGACTAAGGTCCATCTAGTCAAGGCTATGATTTTTCCTATGGTCATGTATGGATGTGAGAGTTGGACTGTGAAGAAGGCTGAGCGCTGAAGAATTGATGCTTTTGAACTGTGGTGTTGGAGAAGACTCTTGAGAGTCCCTTGGACTGCAAGGAGATCCAACCAGTCCCTTCTGAAGGAGATCAATCCTGGGATTTCTTTGGAAGGAATGATGCTAAAACTGAAGCTCCAGTACTTTGGCCACCTCATGCGAAGAGTTGACTCATTGGAAAAGACCCTGATGCTGGGAGGGATTGGGGGCAGGAGGAGAAGGGGACGACCGAGGATGAGATGGCTGGATGGCATCACAGACTCAATGGACGTGAGTCTGATCCAACCAGTCCCTTCTGAAGGAGATCAATCCTGGGATTTCTTTGGAAGGAATGATGCTAAAACTGAAGCTCCAGTACTTTGGCCACCTCATGCGAAGAGTTGACTCATTGGAAAAGACCCTGATGCTGGGAGGGATTGGGGGCAGGAGGAGAAGGGGATGACCGAGGATGAGATGGCTGGATGGCATCACGGACTCAATGGACGTGAGTCTGAGTGAACTCAGGGAGTTGGTGATGGACAGGGAGGCCTGGCGTGCTGCAATTCATGGGGTCGCAAAGAGTCGGACATGACTGAGCAACTGAACGGAACGGAACGAGCTCCTAGGAAGCCCACTATTTTTCCCGTTGTGATTCTGTTTTTCCTTATTGACTTGGTCTTCATGAACTCTAACATCTCGTACCAGCTGGGCAAGATATGAGATTAACTGTGTGGACCCTGTTGCCAAAGCCCTGATACTGATTCATTACTCTCAATACTGTTGCAAGTGGTGGCTGTGGAAATTCTTCTTCTGTGGGAAGGAGGGTTTCTATGGCTATCACACAGTGAAAAGAATGCAGAATTGAGATATTGGTAGAAAACTATAAATTACTCCTTATATAAAGAGAAAACCTTTGCCCCAAGTAAGGTTCTTATAAGATTATGGATTTTCTTATAAGAATTGGAGAAAATTTTGAGACATTTAGATTTAAAAGTACACAGAAGTAGGAATTCCCTGGCCATTCACGGGTTAGAACTCTCTGCTTTTACTGCCTTGGGCCTGGGTTCGATCCTTGCTGAGGGAACTAAGATTCCACAAGCTGTGCAGTGCAGCCAAAAATAAATAAATGCATGGATATATTATGAGGATGTAAATTTTCCATTGATTTTGATATAGAACATACACTTTCAAGGGGTTTCCCAGGTGGTGCTAGTAGTAAAGAACTCACTTACCGATGTAGGAGGTATAAGAAACACTGGCTCTATCCCTGGGTCAAGAAGATCTCCTCCAAGGCATCTTCTTGCCTGAAGAATCTCATGGACAGGGAGCCTGGAGGGCTAGAGTTCACAGGGTCTCAAAGAGTTGGGCACAACTGAATCGACTTGGCATGCACAAACATATGCATACATTTTCAAGGAACTCATACTCCCATTGCAGTACACCAAAATGTATGACTCTAGGTCCCAACACTAGCATTCATTGTTTTCAGTGTCAATGGAGATATTTAGAAAATTACAGCGATAAGAATATCTTAAATATGAGGATATTCTGTTGACTTGAACATGTGGTGTCACATTGAGAATATCATAACTGCTCTCCAGTCCTGACATCCTGCACCTGGTTGACTCCTGGTTGACCCACAGGGTGATAGGAGCATCCTCACCCTTTCTCTATCCTTGGAGTATATATTCAGCCCACTGATTTCCAAAGCGGGAGCTGTTTCAAGGACATAGCCTTGAAAGAGAAACATGTTGAGACCATCTGTACTAAATACCCAGTTAAAGCTTCTCTATAAACTTTTAAGATTCTGGTGGGCATGTGTGGAGATCCACTTGCCTTGCAGCCACTCAAGACCAGCTTAGTATATAATTCCCTTGCTAATTAAACCTGCCTCCTACCATCTGCAGTGATCTTTTTCTTTGGCATTTCCTGGTACTCTTTGAATAGGGGCCAACTTCAGATTTTAGCCAGGAAGCTCCTGAGGATGTGAACCAGCAGAACTGAGTAGCATAGCATAACTTTTCAGTTCGCTTCTAGTTGACAGCTTCTGAATATACAAATGTTACAGTGTTCACATGGGAAAGAAAGTCTTGCCAGAGGACAGAATGGACCTTGAGACATCAGGTATAAGATAGCTTCAGACTATCTGATGAGTAGATAACTGTGTGGCTTAATTTTATGTGTCAACTTGACCGAGCCATGGTGCCCAAATATTTGGTCAAATATTATTTTCGATGATTCCGTGAGAGTGTTTTTGGATGAGATTTAAATTTAAATCAGTGGGCTTTGATTAAAGCAAATTATTCTCCAAAATGTGAGTGGGACTCCCATTCAATTAGCTGAAAATTTAATAGAACAAAGGGCTGACCTCTCCCAACAAGAAGGAACTCTGCCGGTTGAAAGCCTTCTGAGTTCATCTGTAAAATCAGTCTTGCCAGCCTCCTGCATCAGTTTCAGCTTTTGGACTCTAATGTGCATGTGCAAATATATATTGAGAATGGAATATACAGATTTATACACATTTATTGATTGTATTTCTTGGAAGAACTCTAATAAAATAAACCAGTTTCATTTCTTAGTCAGGGTTCAGAGTATGTGAAATTTGTTTACTAAACTAGGCTAAAAGAAAACCAACCAATCAAACAACAACAACAAACCCAGAAGTGTAACATGGATTGAGTGTGTGGTTTAGAAGAAATGGTGAACCCCAAAGTGTAGAGTAATCTAGAGAAGCCAGGGATCCAGAAATATGTGAGCCTTGGGCTTATTGTGACTTAGGAGGTCCTGGAGTCTGTGCCAATAGATCCAGCCTTGCCTTGACCATGACTAATCAAGGCAAGCCACTCTTGCAGAGGTATGTGCATGCTAAGTCCTTTCAGTCATGTATGACTCTGTGCAACCCTATGGACTGTAGCCTGCCAGGCTCCTCTGTCCATGAGATTCTCCAGGCAACACTACTGGAGGGAGTTGCCATGCCCTCTTCCAGAGGATCTTCCTCATGCAGGGATTGAGCCTGTGTCTTGTGTCTCCTGCATTGGCAGGCAGCTTCTTTACAACTAGTGCCATCTGAGGAGGTAGGCTAACCTGAATCTAACCATGAGGAGACATCAAACTCACTTACATTTGGGGGGTGCATTCTACAAAATAGCTGGCATGTAATATTCAAAGGTATCAGTGTCCAGAAAACTAAAGAAAAGAAGGAGACAGAAAACTAAAAGAGACATAACGTAAGGGAGTAAAATGCAATGCATGGTTTGAAATTGATTTATTTTCTAATAAGTGATATCATTGGAACAACTAGCAAAATTTGAATGATATCTGAGAAATAAATGTTGGCAATGATTCATTGTTAAGTTCATGTTTTTGAAGCTAAGCTGAGAGGATATAATACAAAGTTCTTATTTTGTAGGAAAATATATTAACATATTTGGTCCTAAAGAGACATCATGGGGGCAGCTTATTATCAAATGGCTCATGCAACTTTTGCCATTTGCAAATGATGCTTGCATCTTTTCAGTAAGTTTGAATTGTTTACCAAAATAATTTTATCCTAAAAGAGAAACATGTATCATACCACGAGACATAAGAAAAAAATAAATAAATAAACATTAACACTCTAAGATATTGATAGAAAAAAAAAAAAAACTGCCCAACATAGTGGGGTTCTAATTTTACTTTAAATGTATAGCTGAGTTTGCTCAGATTAAAGTCTTGGTCCATGCATTGCAATCTGATGTAAAAAAAAAATATTTCTTCATAAAGAATTTCTAAGCTTTCTTCTGACTGAATCTAATCATGTGGATACATTTCAAAGTATAATTTCTATTGATTGTTTCGTTATTTTGATGACATAACTTTCCTCTAGTAAAATCTGAGTCATAGAGGTTAAGTCTTAGCAATGTACCCTGAGTCCCTGCCAAATGCATTTTTCAGGAGAAAAATAGAAAAAGGTGCCAAGCACAAATCATTTAATGATTAAATTAGTTTTGAAAGCAAGCATATAGTGTATGGTTACAGAATAGCAAATAACAAGAGTACCTTCCCTTTAGCACCTAACAAGAGTGCTTTCCCTTAAGTACCCCACACTCAGTACATTAAAGAGATGTGTAAGCGGGAAAGTACAGGTTAGAGTGAAAAGTGCCATAATGAAGATGGGTAAAACAGGTGAGGACAGATGAAAGTAGAAACCATGCATCTACCTGGTGGAGGAAGTTAATTAGTGGAAATATTTGAGTTAGGTATTGAAAGAGCATTCAATAAGAGGTAGATCTTAGAATCCTGAGTTCAAATTTCACCTCTGTGCTTACTACTTGTGTCATCTTAGGGTGTTGATTTTATCTGACTAAAGTTCAGTCTCATTACTTGTAACACAAAATTGAAGATCTATGACGTTTTGAATAATTTCCTAAATCATCTCTATGGAGGTTCCTAACACAATGTAGTCTCCAAATAAATTATATCTTAATATAAGGCCCCTATGGAAAAAAATGAAGCTTTTATTATAGAAAGTGTGAAGCTTGAAAAGAACATGGATAAAGTGTTTACATAGCTGTCTCTGACTAATGTAACTAAGAACATCTCCGTTGCTATTTGTACCTATCTGCAGACTTGGTAATAGACCACATCCATAGACTGTAATTTCAGGGGCAGGTCTGAATTTTTTAAAATATTCCACAGGTAATTCTGATGTATAGTGATAAGAATAGCTACATTTAAAAATCTACTTTTTACTAGAGGCTTTGCATGCATATTAATGATTCTTACGCTCATCTTGTAAAATAGGCATACTTATCTCAATTTAAAGTATGAAAGATACAGGGTCTCCAGGAGGCTAAACACTTATCCTTGGTCAGACAGATATTGAGAAGCAGGGGTTTCATCCTAGCTGTTTGTAACCACAAACACTGTACCAGTTTTAATTCCACCTGACACTTTCTAGCGATTAAGTTTAACATATAATCCACAGAGAGGATTATAAAGTTAACCCAAATGGGAAGCAGAAAATAAATACTGACATTTCAGTGAATACAAAATATTGATTATTAAAGATCTCATTCTGTGCTTTCACATGAGCTGTTATTTATGCCAACAGATGTTTCCTCTTCACAAACCACATCAAAGAGACTGAAGATAATATATGCTAATTTCTCATCTCTTATCTAACTGTTTCTGAAGGTGATCTTATTAGCAGAACCCAGAATATATTTATTTTTAAGTATATGATTTAAAAATTTATTTTCAAATTAAGGTATTTATGTAATAAAAAGAAAGTCATATCTTATATGCTTTAGAAATTGTTTGCTTACACGTAAGTTTTAAATAGTCCTAATATCTGAAAAATGTATACTTGAAATTTGGGTTGAGCCATCTTAATATGTGGGTTGTCTTAACGTTTCTACAAATTATACAGAATGATTTTTCTGATCCTTTCTTATCATGGATATGTAACAGGGTTTCCAAATAGAATTTAACAATTTAGAGTTTAAAAAATATTTTCTCCATATTCTAAAATTCTCCTTCCCTGGTGGCTCAGATGGTAAAACATCTGTCTAGAATGTGAGAGACCTGGGTTCGATCCCTAGGTTGGGAAGATTCCCTGGAGAAGGAAATGGCAACCCACTCCAGTACTCTTGCCTTGGAAATCCCATAGATGGAGGAGCTTGGGGCAGGCTACTATCCATGGGGTCGCAAAGAGTTGGGCACGACTGAGCAACTTCACTTTCAGTTTCACTTTGGTTTACATTTGAAAAAGTGATTAATTTTCTAAATTCTGTAGTGCCTCCTCCCATTCATTGTCATAAACAAACAGAAAAAAAATAAAAAAAGAACAAAAGTAGAAGCACCTAGTAGTGCAACCGTGTCCTACTTGCTTGAGAACTGACACTTCAAAGGTGGACAGGTAAAGATCTCTATTTCATTTCCTGTCTCACGGGAACCCCAAGTCTGATATATGCAATCCTTATGCATTTGAAAACTCAAGTATTTTAGGTTTAAAGATAGAAATTTACTCTCAGTGTATTAATAGCTTGCTTACCCCGCTGACTTCCTTGGTATTCAGTTGTCTCTCATATTTTGGGAGTGCTGTTGCTGTTGTTCAGTTGCTAAGTGGTATCCATATATTTGCAATTCCATGGACTGCAGGAAACCAGACTTCCCTGTCCTTTACTATCTCTCGGAATTTGCTCAAACTCATGTCCATTGATGATGCCATCCAACCATCTCGTCCTCTGTTAGCCCCTTCTCCTCCTGTTTTCAATCTTTCCCAGCATCAGGGTCTTCTCCAATGAGTCAACTCTTAGCATCAGGTGGACAAAGGTATTAGAGCTTCAGGTTTAGCATCAGTCTTTCCAATGAATGTTCAAGATTAATTTCCTTCAGGATTGACTGGCTTGATCTACTTGCAGTCCAAGAGACTCTCAAGGGTCTTCTCCAGCCCATAATTTGAAAGCATCAGTTCTTTGGTGTTCAGACTTCTTTATGGTCCAACTCTCACATCCTGTATGACTACTGGGAAAATCATAACTTTGACTATACAAACCTTTGTAAGCCAAGTGATGTCTCTGCTTTTTAATATGCTGTCTAGGTTTGTCATAGCTTTTCTTCTAAGGAGCAAACATCTTTTAATTTTGTGGCTGCAGTCATCGTCTGCAGTGATTTTGGAGCCAAGAAAATAAAGTCTGTCCCTGTTTCCACTGTTTCTCCATTTGCTTGCCATTAAGTGATGGAACTGGATGCCGTGATCTTAGTTTTTTAAATGTTGAGTTTTAAGTTAGCTCTTTCACCCTTCTCTTTCACCCTCAGCAAGAAGCTTTTAGTTCCTTTGGGAACTGACATTTCTATTATTTTCTTTCAACTCAGATGTGCACTGAAATCAATGTTTCATATTTTTTTCCAACTTTTTGAGCATACTGCTCTGGAAGTGTTTACCAATTATCTGGTCAGTCACCGTGTTAAAATGGGAGTGCCCCTCTCAGAATGAATCTCTTCTATGTGCCTATGTTTCTCTAAGATCTGTTAATATATTCTGTGTCTCCAATTGGACTGTAACCTCTAGGCAAGCTTGGAGAAGGAAATGGCAGCCCACTCCAGTGTTCTTGCCTGGAGAATCCCAGGGATGGGGGAGGCTGGTGGGCTGCCATCTATGGGGTCACAGAGAGTCGGACAAAACTGAAGTGACTTAGCAGCAGCAGTAGCAGCTCCAGGCAAGCAGTACTTTCTCCACAGATATCAATTAGTACTTTTTATGTGTTGTGTAATATTTTGCAAATGATTGATCTGAAGCACATGTTTACAAGGAGGCCATGTAAAACGGTGAAAGGAATATGTGTTTCTAGTTGGCAACATAAAGTGTTCAAATCCTAGATAAATTGGTATAGTTTTGAGTAAATTATTAATATACTTTCAGATTTATTAGTAAAACTAGAGATGATATATATTAAGGGGCCTCACAAAGACAAGTAGGTGCCTGATAAGGTGAACTTATTGTTTCATTTATCCGGAAGAGATTAAAATATTATTGATGTTTTGGTATATTTTTAACTACTCTTCCAGGTGTGTCCCATGTAGGTGGTAAATTATAAAACCATTAATTTATTATAAGACTAATAATAAAGTACATTTATTATAATTCTTCTTGGTGAATCCAATCAACCTACTTTCTAGGAAAAAAACATATTTTGAAGGAATTTTGTGTACAACTACTGTCAACTAAAAGCACAGTGACCTCAGAATTTGCCTTTTCATGGCTCAGCTCATCAGAAAGAATGGCTGGAAATTCAGTATTTTAACTCAGTAATTAATAATTATGAAAAAATTATCATGACATAATCAATTATACTTTATACTCTGAAATAATGCACTATGTCTTAAAAGTACACTAGTAAATTTTCAGGCAAATACCCATTAGTATGTTTTTGTAAAGCAATTTATTACAGATCTCCTATATTTGACTGTATATTGTTTAAAGTGTAGAGAATAAGTTAGTATTCTGCAGAATGTACATAGCAGCATGAATAATCTGAATGTTTGTGTGGAAGACAATAAATAACCAGAGAAACTGTGGTAAAATGAGTAAGGCTTTTATCAGATCTTTTGATACTCTAGTGCTTATATATCTAAAAATAAGATATCAAGGTCAATAAAGAAAAGACATGCTGTTGTCCTAGCATTAAACAGAAAATAATTCACCCAATACATCATATTGACATAGGACATCTCAGGTCAGGAGTAGTGTGTCTCCTGGAAAGAAATAGGGGGATGAATGTGTTTTATACTCAAGTGATCTTATATGATGATGACTTTGTCTTATTCTTCAGTCATTCCAGATTTATGCTATAGTGAATTTGGAATACTAATATTTTATTTCATTAACTATTTTAAGAGCAGTACAGTGGTAGAGACCAACAGCATAGAATTAGAAACTATGCCCTTCAGGTATATGGAAATGGCCTAATACTTTCACTGTCTTTATTGAGAATCCTGACCTTCTGTCACCTTCATGTAAAATGATATTTTTAAGGACATTGGCTAGTTAATATAAATCTATCTTAAATGGTTTATTAACTTTATATCAGAACATTTTAGAAAGAAAAGTGTAACTATCATTACATTAAAAATAAATTGTTTCTGAGAATTATAAAATAATTGTTCTCTGTTTACATATCCAGTAAAGCAAAGCCAGGTTTTCAATCCATGTTAATAAAAACTCTTTGTTCATTAATTTATACTTTTTGGAGTATCTCTGATCAGGAAAGAAAAGTGATTTTAATCCCTCAAGGAAATTAAAAACAAAGTACCTAAGAGTGAAAATGCTCAGATCTGTGCTGTCATCCAGTCATCTCCTGTCAGAGTGGTGTTTGGAATTACAGGATGGCAGACTCCAATCTAGTTGGATAAATATTGCCATAGTAAATGGGATTTTTGCAACATCTGAAATGTTATACTTAGTTGTGATTTTTTATATCCACAAGACACATATGGTGATTCCTGAACGTATTATTCTACTATTTTATAGCTGAAATATCTGAGGTGCAGAGGCTAATTGATTTCTCCAAAGAGAAACAGTCGTTTAAGTTAAAATTTGAGTGCCCATCTGTCTTCCCCACAAGTTCTTGGTTTGTCACTATTTATAAATGCAAAAGTATATTTTCTGAGCACTTAATCTGAGTAGATAATGGTATAGGCATTAGGAATGCAGCAGTTAGATGAGAACCCCTACCCTTATATGGTCTAACTGTTGGGGAAATGGAAAAAACAAATAAATACAAAATAAAGTATGCAGTAGGTTAAATGAAGAGACACTGGGTATTGTGAATATGAAGGCAAGTGTGGTTATGAGTTCTGAGAAGAGACAACAGCAAGTATAGAGACCCTTGGGCTGGAGAATACCTGTTATGCTTGAAAAATGGCAAGTGGATTAGAGTGGTGGTGAGGGAAAGGTCAAAGAGGAAGCCCTGAGTGTTGTGGGGACACGTTGCCCATTATAATGATTTTGTGGTTTATCAAAAATGGGAGAGCACTGGAAGGTTTCAGGTGAGAGTGACAGGATCTGACTTATGTCTTGAAAGAGGCACAGTAGAAGTTATGCTGAGAAAAGGTGGAAGTGAAGAGAAGGCAAATAAATAAGATCAGTTAACAAGCTACTCCAATCAGTCTACTTAGAGATGATAATGGCCTGGACCAAGGCGATGACAGTATGTGAGCATGGTGAGGACGTGCCTTTCAGATCTCTGACAGCTGAGAGTACTCTGGAATCCATCAACAGGTTCTGGTGGAGGCTGTTTCCCCTGGGCTACCAAGGAAACCAGTAAGCATGGCAGGGATTCGGAGAAAAACTTATTTCTGGAAGATGCAGAAATATCTCACAGGCTACTTTGGCTTAAGGACTCTCCAATGGCCCTGCTAAACCCTCAGTATTGCCCTGCTGCCAAAACCCCTTTCACCCAGATTTCCATCTTCTTTTTCTCCTTTACTCTGAGTCAGACCTGAGTTTCATTTCTGACTCTCCAGGTTCTGTCCTTGCTTTCTCTCTTGGATTTTACTCCTAATACATTCACATGTTTAATCCTATCTTGGTATCTGATTCTCAGAAGACCCAGAATAACACAAAATGAATGTGAGTACTACTGCAATACTGATTGTATTTTGAATATGTTGACTGTAGGTGGAGTGACCGGAAACAGAAGAGTGAAAGACAAATCCATTTTTTTCCCTTGAATTCAGCACCTGGAAAGATGAAGTTGACATCAACTAAAATGGTAAAAAATGAAAAAGAGTATATTTGAGAGGGAGCAGTTGGTGTGAAAAGATGCATATGTTAACGGTTTGAAATTACTACTGAAAAGTTAAGTGGGAATGCTAGGCAGGCAGTTGGAGATAAAGTAAGATGTTTGGACAAAGGATACAAAAGTAAGAGCAGGTGAAAGTTAAGCACTGGGACTATCCAAAATTGTACATTCAGAAATGTAAAGAACTAGCTAGCAAAGGAAATTCAACAGGAATGGCAATGAGATAGGTAGAAGACAGACAATATGGAGGGGCTGAGTACTGGGAACTATGGGTCTATTTTCCAACCCAACACATTGGGTTCTAAAAGTGTACAGATTTAGATATTCTCCAGAGCAACTCTAGATTTTAAAGTCTATCTGTGCCTAATTTGGCTGCATGTGTGTCCTTAGTCACTCAGTCCTGTCCTACTCTTTGTGACCCCAAGGACTGTAGCCTACCAGGCTCCTCTGTCCATGGGGATTCTCCAGGCAAGAATACTTGAGTGGGTTGCCATGACCTCCTCCAGGGAATCTTCCCAACCCAGGGATTAAACCCAGGTCTCCTGCATTGCAAGTGAGTTCTTTACCATCTCAGCCACCAGGGAAGCCCTACATTCAATAATTTTTCTTCCCAGAAATCAAAGATTTAAATAGTTGTGATGATTTTGCATGTCTTAATTTCTCTAAGACTAGTTTCTTTATCTGTATGATAGTGGTTAAAAAAAAAAATCACTGTAATTTGCAGAGATTGCAAAAAAAAAAAAAAAGAGATGTGACTAAATAGTGATTAATGCAAAGACTATAAATGATAGACATTGTAGCTATTAGAAACAGATAATACTTTACTTTATAAACATTATCTCATGTAATTTAATTCTTCCCAAAGCAACAGTGAATGATATTATCAGTTTTATTTTCAGCACTCAAACATGTTGAGTAACTTGACAAGAGCATTACTTAAAAATGGCAGAGTTGGGTTGAATCCAAATATCACTGGTCCATTCACTGTTAAACTTATTCAATATACATTCATATAAAATTAACAAGTTATTCTATGCCATGTACTACCTACTGAGAAATGCTTTGTTTAGCACTGACTTCCTGCATAGTTCCAGGAAAATTGAAACCTGAGAGTCCCTGGTATAGATGTACACTCCTCAGTTAATACTGCTATTTTTAGATTTGAGCATGTGTACAAGCTGTTGCTGCAGTCGTGTCTGACTCTTTGTGACCCCATGGACTGTATATCATGTCCGACTCTTTGTGACCACATGGACCGTAGCCCATCAAGCTCCTCTGTTCATGGGACTCTCCCAGGCAAGCATACTGGAGTGGGTATGCAGGCTCTCCTCCAGGGGATCTTCCCAACACAGGGGTTGAACTTAAATCACTTATGTCTCTTGCATTGGCAAGGGGGTTCTATACCACTAGTGCCACCTGGGAAGCTCAGATTTGAGCATACAAACCATTAAAAGATAATGTGTATATATATGCAGGGATTAATAATATAACTTAATGAGGAAAAATTCAGGACAAATCTTAAATTGAATGAGTCTCCAGGAAAGATAAGCATAAATTTGGATTAATCTGGTCAAAACAGGCTGATAACTACTCACGGAAACCTGTTCTTGAGGATAAACAAACAAACAAACAAACAAAAAAAGGCAGAGATTTCTTGCTACATGCTACCTATATATACAATATATATGCATACATATATATACATACTGAGGTTCCCAGGTGGCTGAGTGGTAAATAATCTGCCTGCAACCGTAGGAGATGCAAGAGATGTGGGTTCGGTCCCCAGGTCAGGAGATCCTCTGGAGGAGGGCACGAGAAGGAAATGGCAACCTGCTCTAGTATTCTTGCCTGGAAAAATCTCTTGGGCAGAAGAGCCTGGCGGGCTGCAGTCCATGGGGTCAAAAAAAGGAAAGACACAACTTAATGACTAACCAACAACACATATGTGAGAAATATTTTGGCATGTGTCTATGCTTCTGTGCTTTCTGGATCTAGTCTTTGCATTTTAATAGTAAATAGAATAAGAATCAAACATAAACTTCTAGGAAACCATCTTGAAAAAAATGTATCTCCATTAAAAATAGTTTGATAGTAAAGAAAACTTAAGACACCTATCAGAAATCTAAAGAAAGTGGTCTTACTAGTAATCAAGTTTTTCCACTAAATATAAGACAAACATTATAAAAGTGACAAAATTTAGAAAAAAATCACATACGATCTCATCTTTATCAGCTGGTTTTATTTTTAAGTCTTTTTCAGGACTGCAATAGACTGTCATAGATCAAGATTCCCCTTGCTAACGAGTGAGGTGGGAAATGTTATTGGTTTATTTGGCTTTTAGTGTCAAAATGAGTCACAGAGAAGAAATCCTCTTTTGTTTTATTTCTTTTCTTTTAATTTTTAATTCTGCTGAATTTTATGTCTTCATTTGATACCTAGAATTGTTGTAGACTTATTTATACCATGAAATGAATTGACTTGGAGGAGAATATGTGGAAAATAGCAAGGCAGAAAAATAAAAAGAACCTAAGTATTGATGGTTTTGCTGGCTAAAACTCAATTAACCATTCCTGGAAAAATTCTACCTCTGAAATTGTTGAAATAAGAAATATTTGGTCACCATTTCAATTTAAGTCATTTTGAGGTTGAATTTTATTTTATTTATGGCCGAAGGCATCCTGACTAATGTCTCTTTACTGCTTCCCCAGAAAGACAGAAAGTTCCCAGGGATGACAAATGGACCTTTACTGATTTGGTAATAGTTAATGGTTGCTCTTTCTTGGTGGTTTATATACTTGGCTGAATAGACTCCAGCTCAATAGCTGGGAAGATGAAATGACTTTCCTTGAAGCCAAAAAGTGATATCAAAGATATTATCACCTACTATGACATTTTTTGTGGCCTTCATTTTTCTCCACAGCAAGTGGTGAAAAATCTTTTATGAAGGAGATAATCACGGTCAGAATGGACTGCAATCCCAGCATCTGAACTATCCAATGATTTGCACAAAAAGTTGCAGCAAATGATCCTTTTTGCATCTTAAGGAGGACAATGTTTCAGATAGCTCCATCATGATTGGTTTAATACATACTTGATTATAGGCTCCCACTGGTGAGTAAATATTTCAATCCAAAAGTTAATATTAAGAACCCCTCCCCCCCCAAAGTGTACAGTCTGTCCAAAAATGTATTCTACATAATAAAGTATTTTAAGGTCACTGTCTTCTAGGCTTGCTTCTCCCACTTCATAGAAAGTGATTATCCTTTTGAACCTCAATACTTGCTAATATAATGTGAGGATTCTCTAATTCATCTCAAAGTCTGCATGCCTTTCCAAAAACATCACATTATTTGACATTTTTTGATATAATATGTTATAATATATTGTGCCAGCTAAATGACCTTTTAAAGTTGATTCTATCAAATGATGCTGTGTATATTTGCTAATACTTTTTTGAAATCTCCATTAAAATTAACATACTTAAAATTAACATACTTCCCTGCCATTGTAAAGACACCAGTCATAATTTTTTTTTAATTTCATTTTTATGGTATTTTGCAACATGGCAATTCATTTGGTACATGAGGAAATATTTATCTTGATAGTTCCCCCTCTTTTTCCCTAAGACCTAGAATTCATTATTCTCTCTTTCTCTTTCTCATTTTCTGCTCTGACACTAAGCAACTATTGATAATTTTGTATTGCCATTAATATCAATCAATGTGTTTCTCATTTGTTTTTAGTTTTTGTGGAATTAGAATACAAATAGTGTAACTGGATAAAATCATGTAAAATGAATATTTGGGAAAAAAAAATAACGTGCAGCAAAGCTTTCCAGTAGCATTCCTTGTCCACCTGCTTTTACCGTATGGGCAGATACGTGACCTCTGGGCTAGTTTCTGCAGATTTCTTTAAAGTATCATGAAGCATCTTAGAACTTCCTTTTATGTTATTAACTTAACATTTTCTTTAAAACTTCATTGATTCTATAGGATTTTTTTAATATTAAAATGTTATCAAGTAATGTGACAAAATAAATAATTGTGATTTACCTCAGTAGCAAGAGCATTCCCTATTTTCTCTATGTTTGTGGTGGACAAGGTTTTATACATATTTCCTTTAACCTATAACTTCCCATATTTTACATTTCAGTTTTCCAGCTGGCAACATACTTGAATTCATACATCTCACAGTTTATCCAGTGCTCTATGATTCTATTGTCTGATGTAATAGGCAACTTGAAGGGACAGCAGTATTGATGACTTCTCTAATGATCATTCAAAGACCAGGAGTTAGCTGTCTCTAGCTGTTCCTGTCTGCCTGATTCACTGCTGCATGGTGTACCTTAAAGAGAGATTATAGTTACATAATCTGGAACAACTGTTGACTTGACCACTGGTCATACTTGTGACTTATGTGTGTATTAAGTGGGAATTCTTCCTTCTACATTTGCTTTCTGCATTTACCTCTGACATTGCTAGGTAAAATCACAACAGAAATTAGAAAAAAAAATACATTTGGAGGTCTATTGGATATATACCAAGTTATTTTTATTAGGGATAAATAATATAACTTAATGAAGAAAATTTCAGGACAAATCTTAAGTTGAATGATTCTCCAGGAAAAAATAAGTTTAAATTTGAATTAAAGTGGTCAAAACAGGTTAATAGTTTCTCATTGGAACCTGTTCTTGGAGTTAAAAACAAAAGAAGATAGGTCAGGATTTTCATGATATTTGGGGTTAGGCTGAAACTTAGAACCAACTCAAGAGCTGGTTCGTTGGCAAAATGCTTTTTTTTTTTTTTTTGCAAAATGACTTTTCTGCTATTGGTCTAGGTGCCAGGGTCCAGCCTCAGTGGATCCAGGGTAATTCAAAGGAGAAGCGGCATGGGCGAGGAAAATTTATTTATTTATAAGATTAGATTAGGAAAAATTAGTACAGTAGGAAAATTTAGGTGGAGAAAAGAGGCTGAATACCTTGGTTTATGTGGAGAACTAATAAAACTTCAGGACAAGAAGTTTGCATCATCTATGTTAGGCCACCGGCGCTCGTTTGAATAGCGGAGGGTGTCCCGCCTTGGGCTCCCTCTCTCACGGGACTTAAAAGCCGGGACAAGTTAAGTAGACGTGGCGAGCCTCCACACCCCAGATGGGAATTCAGCCTGAAAATAGAGTAAAGAGGACACGGGGGAAACCAGTCTTTTCAATGACTGGCCCGTCCTCTATTGTCCAGAAAGGTCTTATATACTTTTGATTGTACATAGAAATCAATGAGTAATACAAAATTATGCAGCATCAACAGCCCTGACTCTTATCAAGACCAGGCTTTCTCTCTGCATACCTAATGTATACACAAGTCTTAGGTGATTTACATCATCTTCTGACCAGAAAGCCAATTAACATTTTACAGCCCTTTTCTGATAAAGGTTTGTCAACCAAAGACTTATTTATGTTGTTCTTCCCAAAGTCTGGTGCCACTCTCAGAAAGCACTAAATAAAGTTACATTCTTACATAACAAGGATACAATGAGTTATAACAAGTAAGAGGAGTACAGTGATTTATAACAAAGAGAAAAGTAATTAACTCAAAAGTCTAGTGTTGCTAACATCAAAACTACTATATTCCTATTTCTGCTTTCTCTCTGCATACCTAATTGTATACACAAGTCTTAGGTGATTTACATCATCTTCTGACCAGAAAGCCAATTAACATTTTACAGCCCTTTTCTGATAAAGGTTTGTCAACCAAAGACTTATTTATGTTGTTCTTCCCAAAGTCTGGTGCCACTCTCAGAAAGCACTAAATAAAGTTACATTCTTACATAACAAGGATACAATGAGTTATAACAAGTAAGAGGAGTACAGTGATTTATAACAAAGAGAAAAGTAATTAACTCAAAAGTCTAGTGTTGCTAACATCAAAACTACTATATTCCTATTTCTATATCCCAATTACATTGATTAATATCCTTCAAGTGCCTAAAAGATAAAGAATATGGAGGCCTGGCAACAGTCATTGACTCAACAGTGAAACCTGTCACCAATATAATTTTTAACTCTTTAGAAAAGGCTCTGTATCTTTAAGATGCTTTAAGCTTTGTACCTCTCACAGTTGGGGGGCTGTAAACAATTCACAAATTGTAAAAATTCCGGGGGAACCTGTCAGACAAATTAGAGAACCATCAAAGGGGGTTCAGATCGAGACATTCTTTTTATATGCAGGGGACTGTTAACTGAAGCCCTGAGTTAACTTTTTCTAGAGAATGTCAGAAGAGTGGAAAGCACAGTAAAGCAGGCAGACTCTGGTTTTTTGGGGGTAGATGCAGCAGCAGCAGCAGAAGTGCAGGCAGAGAACCCCTTGAGACCTGACTCACCTTGCCCATCAGGTCTCTCCACATGACCTTGGCATGGGTGGGATCTCCTGTGCTGGCTCCCGGCACCCAGGTCCTTTGGGTACTGTCTCACTGTAACTAAAACAGTGCAGGAGGGCGTTGTCTAACCTTGGTTTAGAGGAAGCATATGAAAATCCTAGATAAACCTGATGAAACCAGTGCTGGGTCTTAAATAACATTAAAGTATTTACAAAGCACCAAAGATATTTTAAAAATAGAGTTCATGGCCATGGCAGAGCAAAGTTCAGGTAGATGTGACATACACAGAGAATGATCAGAAATTTAGTGACACCTAAGCATCGTGTGCCTCCTTTACAGCTCAGTAAAGTAGGTAAAGTTCAGTAAAGTCAGTAAAGAATCTGCCTGCAGTGTAGGAGAATAGGTTGGATTCCTGGGTCGGGAAGATCTCCTGTAGAAGGAAATGGCAACCCACTCCAGTGTACTTGCCTGGAGAATCCCATGGTCAGAGGAGCCTGGAAGGCTTCAGTCCATGGGGTTGCAAGAGTCTGACACGACTTAGTGACTAAGCAATATCAAGCATAGTGTGCAGAGCCAAAGGTAGAAGTTCTCAGAAAGAAAACATTTTGAGAAGCCATGTATTCCATACTAACGTGTTTCAATTCCTTGCAAGAATTGAAAAGTCATAGCTCCTTATTTTCATTTTCCTTTTACCAACAATATAAAGATGCTCTCTGCTAAAGTGTGTGTATATGTGTGTGCACACACTTACACACACTCTTACAGGCATTAAGCTCTGGTAATTGTGTTAAAGGGGCTTGAAAAAAGAATCATAAGAAATCAGAAGTCTAGGTGAGCAAGACTCTAGCCAAACAGCCACAGGAAAAGAGCACGTTGACATTCAAATTGTTGGTAATAGAAAGAATGTAGGTTATGACCTCCATTATATTCATCTCTTAAAAGATGCTCTGCCTTGTTGTTGAACATGGAACTCTGTTCTTTAAAATGCAGCAGGCACCCACATTATCTAGTGTTAGAAGCCTGGGAGCAGAAAAAAAAAGGGGAGCTGCTCTGGCTTTTTATCAAACTCCCATTATTAGTTCCTTTTGAGAAGCAATCCTAAATGCCACAGTGCTTTTAATCATTACCAACTCCATAAGGGATATCATTATGTTGTTTTTCCATTTCTTTTTGCAACCCAAGGGGAAATAATTTATTCTCTTCAAAACAGGTGGAAAAGTATATATAATCACACATTTATCCAACTCAATAGTGAAAAAAAAATTTAAGTACAAAGTATTACTAAATGCGATCAGAAATTAGGTCTCACAACACTTTAGTGAAGTATAGTGGAAAGATAATGTATTTGAAAGATAGAGTGTTGGAAGTGCCTGGGTGTAAATTCCAGTCTGGCTGCTCATTAGCTGTGTCACTCTCAAAAGTCACAGGTCTGAGTATTTGTGAAAAATGCCTGCCATGTGGTGGTTGAAAAGTACACTTGTGCTATGCAGTCAGCATACTACCTTTCGTGGATTAAAGTATTTACTATAGTTTTTCCTTTAGGTTGATGATTTCCCCCTCTACCCTTTGCTATATACTTACAGAATTCCTGAAATTCCATTTCTTCTCCCTTTTGTTCCTGGTGAACCCTTTCTCAGTTGATACCTATTTAGAGGAAAATTATCTTTACTGCTCTTCTGTGAATAATCACTTCTTGGGAATTCCCAGGTTGTTCAATGATTAGGAACTTTGTGCTTTCGCTTCCATGGCCTGGGTTCAATCTCTGCTCAAGGAGCTAACATCCCACAAAGCACATGGCATGGCCAACAACAACAAAAATCAATTTTTGTCTGTGTTGCTCTGCTAACTTTTACCTATTTCTATTGTTTCACTAATGCACAGTGTAGCAATTGTTTCTTCCACATATGACCTTTGAGATTTTGTTAGAAAAGGAGACATTTGCTGCATGAAAAGGAAACACAATCTTGATGGTGAACAAAAATATTCTAATGCTGGGAGTTTAGCAGTTCAACTTGTGGACTGTCCGGTATAGTCCAAACTCTGAGCCTCTCTGCTTCAAGCTGAGGGCCTATTGATATGAGCTCCAAACTATTTATGAGTTGTGATTATGTCAACTTCACCTGTGCTCATTTTGAGTTCAAAATGCAAAGGGTCCCAGCTCTCTGGGGGAGGTTACTCTCACTGCAGTTCACTGTTGTTCAATGGGGCAACCCCAACTTTATAAGATAATTTCAAGCTTCCGCTCTCATCATGTGCATAGTGACATCAATCATATTAGAAGAAACAAGCCACACAGCCAAGATCAAAATCAAGAGGATAGAATGTATATTCTTCCCACAAGGAGTGCAAACAAGCATATTCTATGTCAAGAAAAAGAGGATTCTTTGCTGTATGTATATACTAACATACTTTTGCTAACTAATTTCCACATATAACTGCCCTTTTAGAATGAAGTAGTTACAGAGTAGTCCGCAGAAGACTCTGGAGAACACTGGGAAGGCAATGGTGTCTGCTTCTCTGAATGATGGGGAATCCATTTCCATTCCCCTCTCTCAATCCAAGTGCTCAAATCTGCCCAGTGAGATTTGAAACCATCCTCTATCTGTCACTGACTCTGCCTGTTACCATGTAAGCACTCAAATACTTGGCATAGAAATAGTGCAAAATCCCTTTACCTGGAAGACAGTTACATAGTTGCAATCCATGGAAATAATCTAATCTGTTTTCTTGTTTCAGATCAGTGAGTGGTATTTTAACATATATAAAAACACCTCTTGGTTTGTTCAAAATGCACATCAATGTTTTTCCTCTGAACTTTTTCAAACATGTTTTTGGTAAAACTAAACCTAATTCAGAAATTCATTCAGTAGGGACTCAGAACTTTCTTTAAAAGGATGAAGAAGAACTTAACATAGCCTAGAAGGAAGAAGCCTTGTTAATTTTTATTTTACTTTAGCTCTAGACTCAAAACACGTAAGTGTGATGTTGAAAGAAATTTTAAAATCTCATAATGCATTCACTTTAGGAGTTACTGACTGATTCTCAGTGATATCTAGAAGAATAAAGAATAATTTAGGTGTGATTTATAAAATTCTTTGTGTCTCCATAGTTTGTAAAAAGCACATAGAATGATAGACATTATAATTATCATTATTACATTACTATTTACATTAAAATAATAGCAATAACTATCAGAGAATATTTATTATGTTATGCAATTGATAGCCCCCAACACTCATCATATAGCTGAAAACACTGAGGATAGTCTGCCTAATTACTTTGGCCAAGGTCAGAGTGAGTCTGTGGCAGCTCAGTGAATTAAAATCAGGCTTCTTTTTTTTTTTAGTGTCTAGGGAAAATGTTCTCCTCTATACTTGATAACATTTAGAAATAAAAAGGAGGAAAGCTCATTAAAATGGTAGGGAATGAGAGATGTCTTGGGAAGCAGTCAGAGGAAGATATAAAATGTATGAAAAGAAGGGTTATAAACCTGTTTGTTAGGAAGCAGGATGTTGAGATGAGGATGAGGAGGACGTAGCTAAATTAGGGTCTCATGCTGAGTTCTGATCACCCAGGAATGTAGATTTGGATGGATCTAAGAATGGAAAAGACCATACATGCAAAGAAACCCTTCTTTGCAACACAAGGTAAAGAACGCTGAGAGTATAGCTAGAGTAAGCAGCCATGTTTCCCATGGTCTCTAGTGCCACATGTTTCTCAGGAGGCAGAAATAATAAACATGGAAGTACAACTTCCTTTATGAGCATACAGACATGGAATCCTCATGTTTAATTTGCAGCATTTATTTTGTTGCCTTTATATTTATAGCTATGGATTCTGATCTCTACTGCTTTCTGATTTTAAAATAAATTACTAATAGGCTTTTTTAAAAAGTAGTTTTAGGTTTTCAGGAATTAGATACAAAAGTACAAAGAGTATCTATATACAGGCATACCTGTAGATTTAAGTGAATGAGATCTGAGGATGATTAGAGACTTGTTTAAAGTCATAGAATTGCTTTTGGTAGACCTAAGACATGAAGTCAAGGCTTCACATTCAGCTTTGTGCTGTATATTATGCACTTTTAGCTGCTGTCAACAGTACCGTAAACACAGCACTGAATCGAAAATTCAACGGAATCTACGTATATCTCAGCCCCTCCAAATTGTTAAAGGAGTTCCATTCGCAAGCTTTCTTTTTGATTTGTTAGTTTTCTATTTTGTTCGATGGTCCCCAGTGTTACTTTCAAGTATATTACAAAGGCTTGGGAGAATTTATGTCCATTTCTTTGGTCTTTTTCCTTATAGTGCTATATACCAAGTAATGAAATTACTTACTGGAAATAATCCTGGGTTTTTTTTAGTCCATTGTTCACAATTACTCTATATCCTAAGCTTCCTTGATATTGAAAGAAAAAGGTTACCCTGATTTAGAGTTACTCTTTCATTTGCCCATTCCCTCAGAACAAAACAAAACTAAAACAAACCATTACCAATAAATGTTAAAATGTGTGAAGTAGTTTGATACTCTTACTTTTTGGCTGCCAGCTTCTTTCCACTAGATATGAGTATTACTGCCAGAACCAAGTCAAGGTTCTAAGGAAAGAGCTGATTCAAGAATGCTATCTGCCAACAAAAAGCTTACTGCATGAAAAAAACAAATTAATGTTTCTTTCTATGGTTTTAACTCTAAAGCTCATAATAATTGAGAATTATAAGAAATCATAAAAATTATCACCCATTCTCTGTAAAATTACTCAACACAGTTATGTAACTAGAAAGGAAATCATTGGTTTTCTCTCCAAAGCTACTTCTTTTGCCCAGAATTCTGTTCTCTTTTTAGTGAAATAAAAAATCACCCTAAGAAAAGAGAAGTAACCATTGGCCAGAATTGTATTCATAGTTAGTTATTTCCTGTGATCTTGTAAACTACTGTTTACACATATTTGAGACCATTCCCTGTTCAAGGATTGTACAAACTGCCCTGTGATGATAACCCTGTCTTTTGGTTAGTGGTTGCATGGTTTCTTCTTTTTCCCCCAGAGTCATTTGAAACCAGTGCACCCAGGCCATTCTCTCTCTCCTTTGTCTCTTGGTCATGGAATCAGGTGTGGTATGGAGACACAGAGCTCTAAGACCCCTTTTAGTAGACTTTACTTGCCCAACAGCAAGGACTCAACCTGGCCTGCACCACTTCAGAAAAGCTTTGAAGGTGATTCTGATGAGCATGCTTGAAATCCTTGTTAGCTCATAAATGTTTAGTTCTCGGGGTTTGCTTTGATATTTAACCATACATATGGCTTTGCCATGAGGCACTTACTGAACTCTCAGCTCTAGAGGTTTTTCTTCCATAAAACTGTCCAAAGTTTTCTTGGTGGCATTTACATCTTTCTGTCATGTATTATAAACTACTGTCCACAAGTCCATTTTTTTTAAAGAGAATTAATAGTCGTTGCCACAGACCTTGCATGTCTTAGAGTTCCAGAAAAATAGATGTGTCATTTTTCTGATGCAAAGTGGTATTTTTTGTTGTTTGTTTTTAATAAACCCTTTTCCTATTTTGTACAATAGCAGAGTGGGAAGGATACATAGTTCCAAAGACCTTAGACTTCCACTGAGGTAAGCCTAACCTCCAATTTCTTCCCTGTCACTAGATACTCATAATTAAACCCTGAGCCTTCTCCTGTGTATGATGTAGGGATACTGAAGACACCCAGTGAACAAATAAATGTGAATTTCCTTTAAGAAACTTCTGGGAAGAGTTTATTTTTTTTTCCTTTTTTTCATTTTTATATCTATAATTTTCAGTAAGAGGTAATACAATTTCAATAAACTGCTCCATGCAAATAATAAGTAGGTTACATATATTATCTCTAATGCTCACAACACCCCTATGTAGATCCCACAGCCCTCATTTTAAAGATGAGAAAACTTCAGCTTAGAATCTCAATGTCAAGATGGTGCTAAGTACTAGATCTATGAATCAAGGGCAGAATTTTCTGACTCCAAAGTGTATGTTCTTTTTGTTGTATTTTCTTCACTGTCTTGAAGCTTTTCTTAATTCCTCCTCGTGTCCCATAAATATAGCATCATACATATCTGCCGTGCTAGCAATAGCGTAATGAGTTCCACACTCATTTTCACTTAACCATCTGATCAACCACACAAATATATATTTCATGCTTATAGGGAGGGAAACAGACTCAGGTATTTTAAATGTTCTTCTAAAGCCATCCAGCTAACATGCATCTGACGTAAAATATACGTGTAGGATTGTGGCCTAAAAAGTACATCCATTAAGTCATCTCTCACTTTTCTCTACCTCTATTTTCTTCTGTTTTCATTCATTCATGATTTGCTTCCTTTGTTCCTTATAATTTAGCAGCAACCTTACTTGTCTTTGAGTCCTACTTTCCTTTGATTATTTCTCACAGTGTCTTCCCTTTGCTTGGGCACTGTTAGAGCTCAGTGAGCTAGACCTGAGACAGGAGAGATTATGTGGTTGACAGGCAGCTGCTGCACC
Organism: Aepyceros melampus; assembly: GCA_006408695.1. Taxonomy (NCBI): domain Eukaryota; kingdom Metazoa; phylum Chordata; class Mammalia; order Artiodactyla; family Bovidae; genus Aepyceros; species Aepyceros melampus. The sequence goes on from SJXQ01012611.1 coordinate 361,858, forward strand.
CCAGTCCTCAGTTATCGCTACTCATCCTGCTCTCAGCAGGCTCCACTTCAGCCTCCCTTGCACAGCAATTAAAGGCAAGTAGCGGTATAAATTCTTTTTATTGTTTAGAAGGGAGAGGGTTATTTCACATACTGTTTAAACTGATCTTTAAAATGCAGTACCAAAGACTTGTCATACCAGGAACATTCTTTTTCTTGTGTATTAGGTCTCTTTTAGGAATTAAAGGTAAAAGAAGAAAGATTAACATAGTAGGCAAGCAAACATGTCACAATGTACTCCCAGATATCTATGATGGTGAATCAGGACTATGGGGAAAAAAAAACAAAAACAAAAACAGAATTCTAACAGCTATACTTCCCTTTAGAGGATGTGTGTGCTTTCATGCATGTGAAATCACTTCAGTCGTGTCCGACTCTATGCAACCCCATGGACTGCAGCTCACCAGTCTCCTCTGTCCATAAGATTCTCCAGGCAAGAATACTGGAGTGGGGTGCAATTTCCTTCTCCTCTTTAGAGAATACATTTTATTAAATACCAACTTTTATTATAATCTAAACATTTTATGCTTGATGTTTTAATGATATTATCACATTTCATCCATATGACAACATGATGATTTATTATAGTTCCATTATGCAGGTGAAGAAATTGAGAATCATGTTTATAATCTTATGAACATAGTCACTTATCTTATAAATGATATTTTTCTGCTCTAAAATGTCTAGACATGAGGAGAAGAAAGCATTTGATACATGAAGCATTGTGAAAGACCAACAGTTTCTTCTAAAGTATATCCTTTTCTAATTCTCTTTCACCTACTAAGCTGTATGCCTATCAAAAGCATAAACTATAAAACATTTCAAAAAGTTTTGTGGATTGAGTTGCACTCTGAGCACAATATTCTCACAGTGTGTTCTTTTTGAATGAGCATCTGTCTCATAACCATTAAAATAAAGGCCAAGGTGTCTGCAGAGTCTAACTTTCTAAGATTGTATGAGCCCCTCAGATAAGGTTTCCTCATAGCTCCACATGATCGGGAAAGATCTGGATTTACTTAATAAAAGTAATTAATGGCAAAAGTAATTAAGGGCAAAGGATTTCTATAATAATTTCCCTGCTAATTGATTTGCTAAGTCAATATGTATTTAGCACACTTAACAACTATCAGCAGTCACCAAGCAAGAATGGCAATTATCTGCAGCATTTGTCTACCACATACATTTTCAAGAAAGATAATTTACAAGCTTTAGCACAGCAAAATCACAGACATAACATCATTTTAAAATAGCATTTTTTAACTGCAGAAGACATCTTATGTGTCTCCAGTCTCCTCTCTCTCTGCCTTTCTCTCTTTCTCTGTCTCAATCTTCCCCTCTCTTCTGCTTAACTAACAACACAGCTGAAGACATATGATAATTTACCTTATCAGTGCATCTTAAATGTAGAACATGGATTGAAACAATAAAATTAAGGTAGCCATCTTTATTGAATTTTCTTTACTTTTCAATTAAATTTTCACTACCAAAAAGACATTGGCAATGTAATTAACCAACACGAGGGCAAAGAGATATATTTTCACATGGATCTAGGTATGTAGTGACTTACTGGGAAAGTAAAGGGGAAAAAGCAGTGACAACACTGAGGGCTGCATCCTGCGTGGCTATCAGGTCAGTGTTTATCTTAACAAGGTGAGTTCCCTGAGCTGTACTTTGTTTCCTCTATAAATATGTGAGTTGGAATAACAAAGCAGTTTTCCCTAAAGGTCAACAGAGTTACTTCTGAAGTTCTACAAATTTGTGACTTGAGTTTCACTTCTAAATCATATTCACCTTAAGAAAAAAAAAAAAACTGAAAAAATACATGTTTAAATGTGCTATAATACAATTTTTATACCTTGTGTCTCAGTTCAGTTCAGTCACTCAGTCGTGTCCGACTCTTTGCAACCCCATGAATCGCAGCACGCCAGGCCTCCCTGTCCATCACCAGCTCCCGGAGTTCACTCAGAATCACATCCATTGAGTCCGTGATGCTTTCCAGCCATCTCATCCTCTGTCGTCCCCTTCTCCTCCTGCCCCCAATCCCTCCCAGCATCAGGGTCTTTTCCAATGAGTCAACTATTTGCATAAGGTGGCCAAAGTACTGGAGTTTCAGCTTTAGCATCATTCCTTCCAAAGAAATTCCAGGGCTGATCTCCTTCAGAAGGGACTGGTTGGATCTCCTTGCACTCCAAGGGACTCTCAAGAGTCTTCTCCAACACCACAGTTCAAAAGCATCAATTCTTCGGTGCTCAGCCTTCATCACAGTCCAACTCTCACATCCATACACGACTACAGGAAAAACCACAGCATTGACTAGACGGACCTTAGTCGGCAAAGTAATGTCTCTGCTTTTGAGTATACTATCTAGGTTGGTCATAACTTTTCTTCCAAGGAGTAAGCGTCTTTTAATTTCATGGCTACAGTCACCATCTGCAGTGATTTTGGAGCCCAAAAAAATAAAGTCTGACACTGTTTCTACTGTTTCCCCATCTATTTCCCATGAAATGATGGAACCAGATGCCATGATCTTCGTTTTCTGAATGTTGAGCTTTAAGCCAACTTTTTCACTCTCCTCTTTCACTTTCAACAAGAGGCTTTTAAGCTTCTCTTCACTTTCTGCCATAAGGGTGGTGTCATCTGCATATTTGAGATTATTGATATTTTTCCTGGCAATCTTGATTCCAGCTTGGGCTTCTTCCAGTCCAGCGTTTCTCATGATGTAGTCTGCATATAAGTTAAATAAGCAGGGTGACCATGTACAGCCTTGACGTACTCCTTTTCCTATTTGGAACAAGTCTGTTGTTCCCTGTCCAGTCCTAACTGTTGCTTCCTGACCTGCATACAGATTTCTCAAGAGGCAGGTTAGATGGTCTGGTATTCCCATCTCTTTCAGAATTTTCCACAGTTTATTGTGATCCACACAAAGGCTTTGGCATAGTCAACAAAGCAGAAATAGATGTTTTTCTGGATCTCTGTCTACTGTGGAGCAAATACTCAGTTAACTCCTTTTTTGAGTGAAAAGGAATAAAGACTCTCTGGATTCTTTGTTAATGAAACATTTCCATTGTTCTGTGGGGCTGAATTGTGGTCTGCCAAAAGTTATACTGAAACCCCAATGTGATGCTTTCTCAAGATGGAGCCTTGGGAAGGAGAGGTCATGACGCTGCAGCTGAACGTGGGATTAGTGCGCTTATAAGAAGAGGCATTGGGGAACTCCCTGGTGAGCCAGTGGTTGGGACTCCATACTTCCACCACTGGTTTCATTCCTGTTTGAAAACTAAGATCACACGTTGTGGGCACAAAAAAAAAAAAAAAAAAAAAAGAGGCATTGCTGGCTCCTTGAATGCAAACTTCTGGCCTCCAGAACTGGAAGTAAATAAATTTTTCTTGTTTAAATTCACAGTCTAGGTATTGTGTTAAGGTAGTCCTATATAAGACATTTTTTAATGCAACAGAATGGTCTTTTCTGCATTTTTTGCTTAATTAAACATCATCCATGCTTGCAATTATTTAAATGTGTGAATTAGAGTTGTGTTGATACCAGGCAACCACAACAAAACCCAGAAATAATTAATATGATACAAGTTCATTAATACTTGAATTTTATATGAATTTTATATAAATATCTGAACATTTAAATTATAAATGTTCTGATTTTAATCTTGATTGATTTGCATGTCAGGGGAAGGATGTCTTTAAAAGACTATATAACTGTACTATACAGTTTTGGTGATGAGTTGTTGATAAGTTTCTTATTTAATGAGGTAGCGTCACACTGAGGTGTAACAAGTTCCTTATTGTGGATAGAGAATATGGTGATTTCATTACAGAAACAGAACAAAAGCTTAAAGGAAATAGTCAAGAACCCTGGGCAGCAGTGACTATATGATGAAGCTGAACATGTTTAACATAAAATATTAAATTCACAAATATGTACCAAAGCTATCAAGTTACAGTTAAAGCTATGTGCAGACCTGAGTAAGCAGTGTCAGAACCCTAACTACAGAAAAGTTGATGTCATAATATGCACATTGGAGATCATGGACTGATAAAGTTCTGAGATACAGATAAAGGAACTGAATTTTCCCACGTGCATACTCTTTGCCTGAGACTTACTAGGTTTCATTATAGAAGTTATCACACAGAAAGAACAATAGAATTTTGAACCTTTCTCTCCTAAAATACTTCTGGAGTCTACAAAAATTGTCTAATTTATGACCAACTGAAGCTCTGCATACTAGTGAGTATTGAAAAGATATGACCATTCCCAAATATTTAGCTATAATTAGGACTTTTTCAGCAAAATGCATGGTTATCTACTTCCTACAAAATATTAGTTCCATTCTTATTTGCTTTATCTGTATAATTAAGAAATCATTCTGATAAGTTTACCAAAACACATAATTTCTAATCATTTTCATTGAAAAATATCACAAGTTCACAAAAGGCAAAAACTAATAATAAACTTGAAAATCAGATAAAATAAACTGTCATTTGCCCAGTAATTCTGCTACAGATAAATTCCTCTTTTCCTCTCTCAGTGCTTCCTAGATTGAACTTGAATAGAAAGAAAGGTTTAAACACTGACTTAGGTAAGTTTTAGCTTTTCTGAACATGAAGATATTTGTCAAATAAGATTATTTTCAGAATTGGAGTATAGAGTTAAGCATCAGCCTTATGCTGAAAATGTATTTAAAATTATTTTTCACAATTATTTATTTTATAAAATATATTTCTGCTCTGCACTACCATTTAAACTTTCTTACTGCAATTACCAGTGCCTTGGAGAAAGAATACAAATTTAAGCATTGCTTTTTACAATGAAAGTAGTTTTTGTTGTTATTCATGGCATCTTTTCAGCCTGTCTCAATTTTACATGTGGTGGTGAGTGGACTTTCAGGCCAGGGCTGTCATTAGGCACTGCAGTCTTATTCTGGCAACAAAAGGAATCCAAATATGTTAGAAAATTATCCTGAATCTGTTTGTGTGATCTTTGGAAAGTAAAATCAAATCTACGGGTTTTATCAGCTATCTCTGGAAAAATAAGCAGTTAAGCTAGATTATCACTAAAGTTGTTGCCAGCTCTAATATTCTGCAACATTAGCTTAGAGGAACATTTTCTCTTAAGGAGAGATAATTGACCTTTCTAGAGTAGTGAATTTGTACTAATAATATGCTGGACATTTTATATTCACTTTTTCAATTTCTCTCTGAATGGTGTTGCAAAGCTTTTTACAGATGAGGAAATTGAAGCTCAGAGAGCTTAAATAGCTAGCAATCTACTTCAAAGCCCATGTTTTTCTCCACTACTTTGGAAATAATCAACACATGCCCCCCCCCAATGACATGCAGATCAGGGTATATAATACAGCTGTGAAGGGCATAGAATGTATCAAAATTATTATAATTAGCAGCATTTATATATGAAATGTTAAAAAACAATTTTAAAAATTTCCTATTGTAATATTCAATTTAATCTTTATGCAGTTGTTGTAGATGGCAATGATGATGGGGAAAGAGTTCCGGGTTTGACCCAGAAAGCCCTGACTTACAACACTACACTTGCTGCTCTGCAGATCTATTATTTGCTCAACATGTTGTTTCCCTGAGATAAACCCTGACTTCATCATGCCCCACTGTGTTCTTTATCTGTGCTTCTACTGCAGTAATCATGTTTTGACTTGTGTGATGTTCAATCTATGTGACTATCTTCTCAACCAACATATTTTGCACACTTAGAAGACAAAAACTTTGGGTCATTGACAAATAATAACTCAAGAAAAACACATATTAGATGAATCATTTAAAAAAGCTTTATTTGATGCTCAACATCACTCATTATCAGAGAAATGCAAATCAAAACCACAATGAGGTATCATATCACACCAGTCAGAATGGCTGCGATCCAGAAGTCAACAAGCAATAAATGCTGGAGAGGGTGTGGAGAAAAGGGAACCCTCTTACACTGTTGGTGGGAATGCAAATTAGTACAGCCACTATGGAGAACAGTGTGGAGATTCTTTAAAAAATTACAAATAGAACTGCCTTATGATCCAGCGATCCCACTGCTGGACATACACACCAAGGAAACCAGAACTGAAAGAGACACATGTACTCCAATGTTCATTGCGGCACTGTTTATAATAGCCAGGACATGGAAGCAACCTAGATGTCCATCAGCAGATGAATGGATAAGAAAGCTGTGGTACATATACACAATGGAGTATTACTCAGCTATTAAAAAGAATACATTTGAATCAGTTCTAATGAGGTGGATGATTCTTATACACATCTATGATGGTAATGATAAACCTGTACGCAAGACAGCAAAAGAGACACAGATGTATAGAACGGCCTTTTGGACTCTGTAGGAGAGGGAGAGGGTGGGATGGGTTGGCAGAGTGGCAGTGTAACATGTGTGATATCATAAGTGAAATGAATCGCCAGTCCAGGTTTGATGGAGGATGCAGGATGCTTGGGACTGATGCACAGGGATAATCCAGACAGAGGGTGTGGGGCGGGAGGGGGGAGGTGGGGGTCGGGATTGGGAGTTCATGTACACTCGTGGCTGATTCATGTCGATGTGTAGCAAAACGAATACAGTATTGTAAAGCAAAACAAACTAAAAAAATAAAAATTAATTTAAAAAAAAGCTTTATTAAGGTGGATGGCATCACTGACTCAATGGACATGGGTTTGAGCAAGCTCTGGAAGATGGTTAAGGACAGGAAAGCCTGCTGTTCTGCAGTCCATGGGGTTGCAGAGAGTTGGATAGGACTGAGCAACTGAACAACAAAAAAGGTGCTTTTACATGATAGATGTGGAAACCAATGCCCACAGAGTACTAGGTGCAGTAAGTCACACAGAGTATAAAATAGTCACACAGATTTGGAAAACCATTGTTCTTTTAGTAATAAAGGGGAACTTATGCCACAGATACTTTATAGATAAGCTCCAGTGTTATTCTTTGCTATTTGTGCACAATGGGCATTCAGTTCAGTTCAGTTCAGTAGCTCAGTCGTGTCCAACTCTTTGCGACCCCATGAATCACAGCACAGCCAGGCCTCCCTGTCCATCACCAACTCCCGGAGTTCACCCAGACCCAGGCCCATGGAGTCAGTGACGCCATCCAGCCATCTCGTCCTCTGTCGTCTCCTTCTCCTCCTGCCCCCAATCCCTCCCAGCATCAGAGTCTTTTCCAATGAGTCAACTTTTCGCATGAGATGGCCAAAGTTATGGAAGATTATGTCCTGAAATTGCCATTTATGATTATCTAAGAGTAAGCAATAATCACACTCATCACTTCTGTGTGCACAGGTGGAGAATAGCAATCACCCTGAAGCAGATTTTTATGATTATGGGAGGAATCATTTAAGAGGCTTTTTCTTTGTCTTTATGCAAATCTAACTTAAGTAGATAATCCATTACTTGGGTGGAGAGATTAACTGATTTCCTATGACTTGAAGAATGCTACCTGCCAAGTTCTTGAGAGCTCTGGGCACATGTACCCTTGAGAGAAAGAGACAATTTGTATAAAGAGCACAGTGACTTCTGGGAAGGAAGGGAACAGGAACAAGATCTCCATTCTTATAACTCTAAGAATCAAAGCTATGGAAAGCTATTTGTATGAATAGGATAACCCTGTAATTGATCTACTGGGAAGAAGACCACAAGGGTCTGAAAAAAGAATTTCTTAGGAGAGAAATCTGAATTGGTATCTGTGCTAAACAAATAGACTTGGTGAAAGATAGCTGGTTAGAGCCTTGTGAAAACTGATGGAGGAATGGCGAAGTAGACTGCGCAGATCAAACTGAAAAGAGCTGTAAATGTCAAGTCTGACAAGAAGCAGGATGATGTTTGCAGGAAGGATTGTACTTGCAAAATTATTATCACAGAGGGTGTTTATACAACTGTGTAAAAATAGTTATCTACCTGGCTCCTACTGGCAACAACCAAAGAATATATGGTGATGCATTGATTGAATATTTTCTCGGGAGGAGCAAGACCGACTTAATCAAGGAAAATGGATGCTGGAATGTCATGTTCACAATGGGAAGAGATGTGAAACCGCACGTGTTTGGGGGTAGTGAAGCCTTTCCGATAGTGAGCATGGGTCATTCACTCTGATACCATTGGAGCCAGAAAAAGCTTGTTACTATCATCTTAAAATGGAAATATCTTCCTTTGACAGCTTGGCTGAGTGGAGGATACTCTGTGGTTTCTCTTCACAGCAGGTGTGATTACGCTGGTTACCTCTGCCCCTGACATTCACAGGGCACACTTTCAGTGCAAGGCAGAGACACACTCTGCCTCCACGAGACTTACCTCGCCAGGCATAAGCTTTGCCCATAGAGAGTCATGATCAGAGGAGTAAGAAGTTGTTTGGAATAATCTTTAGAAAAATCTATGAAATTTTGAAGAAGGAAAAGATTCCATCCAGTCAGTGTAATAGAAAGTTTCAACAGAAGTTAATCATGACAAAAAATCTGTCAGCGATGCATGGGACTTCAACAGAGGGGAGAGGGGAAAAAAAGCAGGGCTCTACTACTTTCTCCATTCTTTCTCTTGGGAACCACAGAGATTATAATGTTTTCACTATTCTCCTTGCAACAGTATGTATGTAGAAGCACATGTTTATGTGGCAAAAACAAATTATAGCAAATAGATATTAATTCCTATATGGAGAAGCAAACATTCTGTGGAAACCAAGGCATCGTTTCTTTGTAGACAGCAATTATTTTCTCTCCAGGAGCAAACTACTTTACAAAATGAGACAGTAATTTTTAGTGGCATTTTAAGTAGAATGTTATGGCTTTAAAATGTCTTTGAATCAAATTCAAGGCCTTGGTAGTTTTTAATTTCACTTCACTGTAATGGGTTTTCATTGCCATGGTGACAGGGGGACCCCTCAGAAACTGCTGAATGATGTCTCTTATTGGTGAGAGAGAACCATTGCTCACTGTTTTACTTATCTTGTGGATTTATCTTGTCAATACACGAGCTCTCCTCCTGTTGAGTATGTATTATTTTGATGGATTTTATTTTTCATCTAGATTGTCAAGAATAACTTTATTTAAAATGAGCTCAGTATAAAGAATGGATGACTTTGTGTAAGTGTGTGTTTTTCCTTTCACTGATTCTGTAAAAGAATGATTTTAATCATTATTTCTTTCCTTGGCTTTGCTCTGCACCAGTTTTATATTAAGCCTGTGCTTTCCAGAAAGCCATAACTATGCTAGATGCAGGTCTAATAACATACACGTTCTTCCATAATCATATTATATTTTAATTTAAGTATTTTGCACAACTGCTTTCTCCCTCCCTTGGTGGCTCAGAAGATAAATAATCTGTCTGCAATAGGAGAGAGCCAGGTTCAATCCTGGGTTAGGAAGATCCCCTGGAGAAGGGCTTGTCAGCCCACTCCAGTATTCTTGCCAGGAGAACCCCATGGACAGAGGAGCCTGATGGCCTATAGTCCAGGGGTCACAAAAGGTCAGACACAACTGAGGACTAACACTTTCACTTTTTACATTAACACTTTTGAAAAGTTTAAGGGAATATTTCTTACTAAGTAAGTAAAGTCACTCAGTCGTGTCTGACTCTTTGTGACCCCATGGACTGCAGCCCACCAGGCTCCTCAGTCCACTGGAGTGGGTTGCCATTTCCTTCTACAGGGGATCTTCCCGACCCAGGGATTGAACCCGGGTCTCCCGCATTGGAGGCAGACGCTTTAACCTCTGAGCCACCAGGGAAGTCCCATTTCAGGGTAACCTTCTGGGAAATTCTAGTTCTCAGATTCACTTGTAGATGGTCATAGAACTTTCTAATCAATCACACACTAAAATACAAAACTTTATTTCAAAAGGTCAGTGGTAGTAATCACTAAAGCTGTTGTCCACATATAAAATGACAAAGTCCAAAATTGCAGGCATCAATTATATATAAAAGACTGAAAGGTGTTTGAAGTAATTTTATTGTTCTTTCTGTTCTTCCCCCACTAAATACTCCTGAGCAAATGAATAATTTAATGTCTTTTGGACCTGAGAGAACCCACATATTTTGGTCAGCCTGCAATCCTTTGATAATAATGCAAATATTGATAAATGGTAATGATGGATATGATGTGATTCCACTGGACTTTACTTTTGAATAAATTAATACATCAGGTATTGAAAGCTACCTTTCTCATTAGAAACAATTTCACTTAGAAAGATTATAGGGAAATTCTGAATTTTCTTCTTCGAAAAACAGAGCATTTTTCACCTGTGAATAAAAAGAGTAAGTTTTACTTGTGACCATATTCTCCTTTTCATCTTGTACCTTAGACTGCTCAGAGCAAAATTTATCAACTATATGTATAGCTATGTGGATTCATGTGGATTCATTTAAGGTCATCATTTGATTTCCCTGTTAGTTAGCTACATTGAATAGCTTTGTTTATTCTTTTAATTTTTTTTTTTATAAATTTGTGTATGCATGTGTGTGCACACATACTAATCCAAACCAATTTGAGGGGAGGGGAAAATAGAAGTGATTTTTATCTAAATTAGCTACATTAATCTTTATTGAAATACAATGACAAAGCCCACTTTCAGAAGTTAGTTTCCTAATGTCGCTTTGCTTCAGTGTTTCAACCTAGGTTTCCAAATGCTAACTCAAGCATTCTTCCCACCCTGCCACTTGTGCAGCCTTGGGCCTTAAGAAGAAGGACAATAAAGCAAATACACACACCTAAACGTTCACCAGATTGAAAGTGAAGTCGCTCAGTCGTGTCCGACTCTCTGCAACCCCATGGACTGTAGCCTATCAGACTCCTCCGTTCATGGGATTTTCCGGGCAAGAGTGCTGGAGTGGATTGCCATTTCCTTCTCCAGGGGATCTTCCCAACCCAGGAATGGAACCCGGGTCTCCCGCATTGCGGGCAGACGCTTTACCGTCTGAGCCACAGACTTAAGTACAGAATGGTGCCAAAAATGTGGTGCCATAATTGTCTTCTATATTAATTTTAGTTACTGTCTAATAATTGCTTCTGCCTAAAGACCCAAATGGATGAAAGTTTTACTCTATTTAACAATAAAATAAGGAGAAGAAGGAAAGTAGTAGAGAATGACAATCAAAGTCAGGAGGACAGTGAGCATAAGGGGGAAATGATGGCAAAGACCCAGTCTCAGCCAAAGATGGTTTGAGTCAATCACCAGTCTTGGGAGGAAGCTCCATTGGCCCAGGGGCAGAATTAATTTGTTTCCCTAAGAACCTCAAGGGCTTTCACCACAGAAATCTGCCTCTTGGGAAATCTGTATGCAGTTCAGTAAGCAACAGTTAGAACTGGACATGGAACAACAGACTGGTTCCAAATAGGAAAAGGAGTACATCCAGGCTGTATATTGTCACCCTGCTTATTTAACTTATATGCAGAGTACATCATGAGAAACGCTGGGCTGGAGGAAGCACAAGCTGGAATCAATCACCTCAGATAGGCAGATGACACCACCCTTACGGCAGAAAGTGAAGAGGAACTAAAAAGCCTCTTGATGGAAGTGAAAGAGGAGAGTGAAAAAGTTGGCTTAAAGCTCAACATTCAGAAAACAAAGATCATGGCATCCGGTCCCATCACTTCATGGGAAATAGATGGAGAAACAGTGGTAACAGTGTCAGACTTTATTTTGGGGGGCTCCAAAATCACTGCAGATGGTGACTGCAGCCATGAAATTAAAAGACGCTTACTCCTTGGAAGAAAAGTTATGACCAACCTAGATAGCATGTTCAAAAGCAGAGACATTACTTTGCCAACAAAGGTCTGTCTAGTCAAGGCTATGGTTTTTCCAGTGGTCATGTATGGATGTGAGAGTTGGACTGTGAAGAAAGCTGAGCTCTGAAGAACTGATGCTTTTGAACTGTGGTGTTGGAGAAGACTCTTGAGAGTCCCTTGGACTGCAAGGAGATCCAACCAGTCCATTCTAAAGGAGANATGACCAACCTAGATAGCATGTTCAAAAGCAGAGACATTACTTTGCCAACAAAGGTCTGTCTAGTCAAGGCTATGGTTTTTCCGGTAGTTATGTATGGATGTGAGAGTTGGACTGTGAAGAAGGCTGAGCACTGAAGAATTGATGCTTTTGAACTGTGGTGTTGGAGAAGACTCTTGAGAGTCCCTTGGACTGCAAGGAGATCCAACCAGTCCCTTCTGAAGGAGATCAGCCCTGGAATTTCTTTGGAAGGAATGATGCTAAAGCTGAAACTCCAGTACTTTGGCCACCTCATGTGAAGAGTTAATTCACTGGAAAAGACCCTGATGCTGGGAGGGATTGGGGTTAGGAGGAGAAGGGGATGACCGAGGATGAGATGGCTGGATGGCATCACTGACTCGATGGACGTGAGTCTGAGTGAACTCCGGTAGTTGGTGATGGACAGGAAGGCCTGGCATGCTGTGATTCATGGGGTCTCAAAGAGTCAGACATGACTGAGCTACTGAACTGAACTGAACTGAACCTTGCCTTAAGGAAAATGCCCAAAGCAGATTAAAATAGTGTGACAATGTTAAATAGTGAAGTTTAATGAATTTTAAATGGAATGGATAATCTAACTTTTTTTCTTTCTTTCTTTTTAACAGTTTATATGGAGCTTATCTTTGTACTAGGTAATATAAATGCATTGCCTCATTTAATTTTCACACAAAAACTTCAAAATTTTTATTATTCACATTTTATGATTGGAATATAAAAGTTTGAGAAGATTCCAGGACCAGAGTTCAAACACTGATGATTTGGGGGCCTGTGACATATCCTGAAGACATAAGCTAGAACCCTAGCTGACTATTTACTGGGGAGGAATCACAAAAGTGTTATGGAGTCTGAGTGTGATGAGTCCCTCCCAGGTGATATGAGTTACTAATCTCTTTGAAATTCAACTCCCTCATTTATACCTTTCCAAACTCATTCAATCTTCAACTCTCCTCCTTTCCAAGCTGCAGCACACCTAGTTATGTGGTCTTTCCCAGAAATTTCCTTAATGTTCATTATTCTTTATGCTGATGCTTCTCCTTTATCTTAGCCAGACTTCCCCTTGGTTCAATTGTCCCATTCTCTCTGAATTCTTCCCTGGACTATACAGATAGAATAAACTGCTCTTTGTCTTTAGCATTATGATTGCTTTACCATAGCATTCGTCCCATTTTATTGAGCTGATTGTTTAAGTTTCTATGTATTTCGCTCAATTGTGAACTATTGACAATAAGCATTTTAAACTACAATAAATGCCAGGAAGCAACAGTATATGACAATTGAAAAAAATCATTAAATTGGTAGGCTGAATAAAATAATATATACAGTTTTATTTTACTCTTGAGTTAGTTAATGGTTAATTTTTTTATAACCAATTCCTTTATTTTACATAAACATTTTGTGTCTGAGTGCTATAAAAGTAGATAGTTGAGTATGTTTGAAATAATAACAATTTAGGTTGTTAAATAAGACAAAAATTGGTGAAATTTAGGTATTTAGATTAAGCCAGTCTAAAACTATAATAGGAATAGTTTTAAAAATCTAATATCAAGAAGCAAGAGGACTATTAGTTTTACTACCAAGGGTATGCATGCTATCAACTGACAAAAAAAAATGAATTTTGTCTTTTATATCATATGACTCTAGAATTTATTTCTTAAAGGTAATATGATATGAAAAAAAGAATCAGACTTGAATTACTCTATTGTCTATCTGGACTTTTAAATAAATTCAGGGGACATTTACTAAGCACATATAATCCCCCCCGTGTTAAGCCTAGAAGATGAGAGACAAAAGACATGATTGATCAAGGTTGATAAGTCAACAGAACACTATAATAAAATATCAAAATTGATATAACAGTGGTATTCTATTAATTAGCTCTGTGTCCTTTGAAATGTCTTGTTTAATGTATACTTGTGTTTCATGTCTTTGTGAAGCAGATTAATTGAATTAGGTACATTTAGGACTTCTTCCAGCTCTGGGACTTATAACAGTTCTATGGAAGGATCTTCTGATTTATTTCAATTCAAATATGTCTTCAAATGTAAAATAGATATTAGCTTTCTAAATATTTCTAGATATGTGTGTAATTCACAATTCTAAAGCTATGTGTTGAGGCACCCCAGAGAACCACTGAGGGGCAATTTAAATGTTTTGAGACAAAGGAAGGGATATTCAACAACTGCTAGGAATTCTACCAACACTAGCTTGAGACATTTTACAGGTTCAGTGTTGGATCCTGTGCATATCTTTCAACTATGTCATATGTTTGTGAAGCTGGATTTTCATTGGTAGCTATAACAAAAAGCAGACACCAATATAACAAAAGAACATCACTGTGGAATAAGAAACAAAGACGGCAATGTTCAAATTGATTCCAAAGACTGAGAGATGCTCAGAGCTCAAAAGGCATATTTAGTCTTGTAACTGTGATTCTTTAATAATGAAATAGATTTTTTCCTTTAGCATTTTTTTTCAGAATTACAGTTATTGGGATATTACTACTTTTTATGTTTCTGAAAATTTTTAATAATAAATGGAACTTTTTGGTACGTTTTTAGCCAAAGGTGTGCCATGATAAAAGTTAAAGACTTTTAACTTTAACTGAGAAGTTAACTAAGAAGTTAAAAACACCATTCACTAAGTCAGTTTGAAAACAACTAGTCTAAATTATTTCAAATAGATTTCTCTTTTATAATTTATAAAGTGAGTATAGTATTACTTATAACAGCTATGTTGAAGTAAAATTTTCACTCAACAGATAAAAATATTTATATTGAGAAAGGATACACTGTTTTTCTAAACTTATCGTAGTTAGTTAATGACAGGCTGTTCCATCTGTCTATATTATCTACAAGGATGGTACAAAGATAGACTAATTGTCATTCTCAATGTATTTTACAAAACACGTATTCCTGTAGAAAGGTTAAATAGAAAAGAAATAGCAGCTGCTAAACAATTTTCATAATTATGGAAATTAGGAGTGATCTCCATTCTCTTGGTGAATTGCCAATATGTCCAGCTGGTAGAAACAATTGGTGGGCTAGCTTGAGGAGAACACTGTTGATTTTTACAAAGGTTTAGAAATAAAGCTTTTATGTTATGAGTAAGGCATTTTTCTCTGCTTATATTCTATTGTCCAATTTATTTTTCATTATCAAGATACTATCTAGCCATTGAAGTCAATGTAGAGAACATGGACATGGTGAAAATGACTGTAGCAATTTCTAATTTTATCATTTATCTACATTGCTAACATAATAAGATATATCATTTTATTCTTACTACTATTCCATTAATGGATATTTTAAAAGACTATTGTAGTCATATTGAGTGTAAAATTATTACTCTATTCTTCACTATAAGCATTTTCTTTTTTTTGTGTTTTTTTTTTTTAATTTTTATTTTTTTAGTTTGTTTTGCTTTACAATACTGTATTTGTTTTGCTACACATCGACATGGATCAGCCACGAGTGTACATGATCTCCCAATCCCGACCCCCACCTCCCCGCTCCCGCCTCACACCCTCTCTCTGGATTATCCCCTTGCATCAGCCCAAGCACCCTGCATCCTGCATCATTTTCTATATAAGGATGTAATCTTTAAGGTAAGGTAAAGTCACTCAATTATGGCATGTTGTTGCAATAAGCAGAATTACCATAAATTACTAAGTTATTATTTTTATTATTAAACATTAAGTTTTTTTCAAAAGTTTCACTATGCTAACTAATGCTGCTATCAGTTATACATGATGGACACAAAGATGTAGTTCTCGCTCCAGAATCCACTTTAAATTGGCAATAAAATAATGAAAAAAGGCACAACCTCAAAATAAAAGAGAGAATTAGATAGGAGATGACAATAGAGAGAATATTTTTTGAAAATTTTGGAAATTGTAAGATGAATGGATGATTTCTACTTTGCTTGAGAATGGAGAGATCAGAATCTTAGACCTACAGGCAGGTGTCACTCATTCCAAGGGAAGTTTGGAAATGTGCTATCTCGATATTCTGAATATGAACAGTTTTGGGTGCAGGGATAAAAGGCAACACAAGAGGCAGTGAGGATTTATATATATATATATAAAGTTCAAAATGTGGGTTGCTGATATCAGCAGTGTTCCATCAGTAATTGATATAATATTAAGAAAGAAAATTAATAAATAGTTATAGGGGCCTAAGCTTCCCTGGTGGCTCAGAGGTTAAAGCGTCTGCCTCCAATGTGGAAGACCCGGGTTCAATCCCTGGGTCAGGAAGATCCCCTGGAGAAGGAAATGGCAACCCACTGCAGTATTCTTGCCTGGAGAATCCCATGGACTGAGGAGCCTGGTGGGCTGCAGTCCATGGGGTCACAAAGAGTCAGACACGACTGAGTTACTTTACTTACTTACTTAAGCACTTTTGTGCTCATTATAAAGATAAGGAAGACTGGGAGGAGTACATCTGTGTTTTAAAGACAACAGTTTTGTTTTGAGTATTTAATTTGAAGTACTAGACATGCAAATGATGATGAGTAGCAGACATGAAAATCTGGAACCAAGAGGGTAAATAAGAGCTAGAAAAGCAAAAACAAAAGCAGTGGCATTTGTTTATTGCCTTAGACCATGTGAGATCGCTAAAAAGTCTATACAGTTAGAAAAATCTGAGAAGCTAAAGGACAGAGGTCAGTGATATGACATCTAGAGATCAGGTTGCCTGTGAGTAGCCAGGAATTGCCAGTGAGAAAGGAGAAAAGTCTAAATATTAAGTTGCTTCAAAGTACAAGAGAAGAAAAAAGTCACCCAAAAGGGCAATGATTAACTGTTTCAAAAGTTATTGAAAGATCAAGATGGACAATAATTGTTGACCATTGGATTAAGCAAAATAGGTGTTTGTATGCTTTTCAAGAGTAGTTTTAGTAAAGTGATAGAGTAAAAAACCTGACTACAGTAATTGACTGGAGAATAGAAGGTTAAAAGAAAAAACAAACCTCTGAGAGTTCCCATAAATATTTTGTTCTAGGAGTGTTGCCCAGAAAAGGAGTGGCAGATGAATAGAAATGTAGGGGTCTACAAAAAAATTTTTTTTCAAATGACTGATATTACCTTGTGATTTGATGCTAATGGGAAAGACACAATAGGAAAAATTAGTGATTCAGGAGATACTTATCTCAGTCTAGTCCTTAGTCAAGCAAAAGGTTATGGAATCCAGTGGACACATGAAGAATTGGAATTACATAGGAACAAGGATTATTTTTATTTCATATAACAAGAGAGAGATAGTATGGCAGAAATATAGATAGACTAATAAAGTCAATAGTGAAATAGAGAGAGAAGATGGGAAATTATATTTTGTTTGCCTATATTTCCTCAGTAAAATATAAAATAAAAAATAAATTAAGTGAGGAGGTAATCCTATTTTGAAAAGGTAAATAGCGTAAGGTAACTTTCTTGGAGAAAGGGAGAATTTATTGACAAGAGAAACCTAGTGTCATTGCCTACCAATTATTAAGTATGCTTACTTGAATTATGTGGTCAAATACTTAAAGTAAGGATCCTTACAGCATGGTGGGAAATTTTTCTTCCTATATCACATTCTATTTCTTGATTGTAGAAAAGAACAAGCAAGCAGATAGGGGAGTTCCTTGGAATTAGGTTTTTGTTCATGTTGGCTGATGATGGAGTTAGAGAAGGTGAAGTGGGATGTATATATGAATAAGGTTAAGATACAGACTATGGGATTTAAGCTGGATAAAAAAGTAAGATATACAGGACTGATGAAGAATCCAAAATGGTAGCAAATATGAATTGAAAGTAGAGTGATTGTTCTAACTCAAAGGATGAAAAATGCAAGTATGATACTTTTTCAATACATGATATCTCTTTATGGATATTAAATTGTATAAATGGTTTAGTTATAACTTGCAAGTAAAATACTCTGTATATTTTAATTTAAAATATTCTAATAAACTGCATTTTCAAATTCCAAAAGATAGGTTGAATTTACATATTTATATTTTTCTTCCAAGACTACTTTAAAATAATAAGAAAAAATTAGCATAAGCCAACATATGCAAATAAGTGTTTCTTATAAAATTTGGAAAATGGAAAGTGGAAAGAAACTTATTGATGGTGCAGAAGATGTGTTAGCATTATAAGAGTGCTGATGTTGTGAAGTGGATAACCAATCTGACAAAATTCAGAGAAACTTACAGAGAATAAAAGCACAAGGGAGGTTATGTGGAGTAATGTGACATAAGCAGGAGAAGAGAAACTGATTTTTACCATATGTTTGGGAAAATCATACCTCTACCTTCATTCTCACACATCTAAGCACAGATTGGTCAACAATGACTTTACTTCCTATAAATATGGCAGTTTATAGAAATATTATCATTCATATGTGTCAGATTTCTACAGGAACAATGGCAGGATAAAATTTCATCATTTTAATATGAAATCTGCCAGTCAAAAATGTCTACTACTACATCTACAAAAATCTCTACTTCTATTATTTTAATTGTGAAACTTTCTATTACTGTGAAATAGAATGGCTGAAAAGAGAAAGAGTATGGGTAAGAAGTCAAAAACTAAACTTGATCCTGGATAAAACACACAGTTCATGAAGCACATAAAGGACATATGACCCTAGTTTGTAATTTCAAAGAGTTCAAAGACTGTGCATCCAAAAGAAAAAAAAAAAAAAAATATATATATATATATGGAAAATCAAGCACTCAGACAATAAAATAATAAATTTAAAATGTAGTTGTCATAAGAAAGAAATCCAGTGTAGCAAAACTGTGAAACTCAGAAGAAAACAAAGGCAGAACACCCTTAAGTACCAGCAATATTTTTTTTGGCTCTGTCTCCTAAGACGAAGCAAAAGCAAAAATAAGTAAATGAGACCTAATGAGATTTAAAAATCTTTGTACAATAAAGAAAATTGCTGACAAAACAAAAAGACGAAATACTGAATCTGAGAAAATATTTTCAAACAATATGACAAATAACAGATTAATAGTCAAAATATATAAAAGGTTCATACAACTCAACATTAAAACAACAACAATAAATAACTACAAAATGAGCAGAGGGCTTGAATAGACACATTTGCAAAGAAAACATATAGATGGCCAAGAGGCAAATGGAAAGATGTTCAATGNCACCATCTGCAGTGAATTCGGAGCCCCCCAAAGTAAAGTCTGACACTGTTTCCCCTGTTCCCCATCAATAGTAAAATGTAGTAAACTGGTGGGTAAGTGGTGAGTTTTGAGTGTTTATTACTTTTTCAAGTAAGTTTTATTTAATTATGTATTTACATAGTTTAAGTTTTAATAATAGCTGAAAGTGAGTTGACTCTAACACACTGGTCTTGGGTGGGGGGAGGGGAGCAGTAATGCACAAATGAAAGCCAGTGCTATTTACAGGAAAGAAAAACTACAACATCTGTCTTCTCTAAACAGACATAAATTAGAGGAATCACTGCCTTCATCGAATGTGATCTTATATCACTGACGCCTTATGGCAGCAGCTTCCAGGCTAATGCAGATACTCTGAGCCATACCAAACGGAGAACTGCAAAGGAACTTCAACCAAGGAACCAGAGAAAATGTGTCTCCAACAAAAAGGCTGGGATCTATTACTGATAAGCGTTTTGTCACAGTAGATACCAAGTCTCTTGACTAAAACCTTCCCCTGACAGATTTCTGAAAAGCTTGTCAGGGCATGTCCTCAAGTGATTACAGACCCAGACAAGCTTTAAATCAAGGTCAGGGAGAAATCCCTCCACACCACCACCCAGATATCCAGATTCTAAACTGCCAACCTGCTTTAGCTGTGTTAAGATCCCAGTGGGGGATCCCCCCACTGGGAATGTGGTCAAAGCAGGGGAGAGAAGTACTATATTACTTCTATAAGAGAATTAAAAGAAGGAGAATGTTCTGCTTTAAAGACTACCTGCTGGGTAGATGCAGGGCAGAGATAAACCTGGTTCCCACCCTGCAAAAAGACAAAAAAAAAAAAAAAAAGAATCATAGGAAGTGCCTTGTGCTTTCCTGTTCTCTTTTCCTATCCAAGCCACTAGTTTCACCTTTGCTGAAATTAGACAGTCAGCCTTCCATGTCTGTGGTTCTGTATCTGTGAATTCAACCAACCATGGATCAAAAATATTCATAAAAAAATTCAAAAGTTCCAGACAGCAAAACTTGTATTTGCTGCATGCTGGAAACTATTTACATAGCATTTACATTGCGTTAGGCACAGCTACAGCCTTCCATGTCTGTGGTTCTGTATCTGTGAATTCAACCAACCATGGATCAAAAATATTCATAAAAAAATTCAAAAGTTCCAGACAGCAAAACTTGTATTTGCTGCATGCTGGAAACTATTTACATAGCATTTACATTGCGTTAGGCACAGCTGCTGCTGCTGCTGCTAAGTCGCTACAGTCGTGTCCGACTCTGTGCGACCCCATAGATGGCAGCCCACCAGGCTCCCCTGTCCCTGGGATTCTCCAGGCAAGAACATTGGAGTGGGTTGCCATTTCCTTCTCCAATGCATGAAAGTGAAAAGTGAAAGTGAAACCACTCAGTCGTGTCAGACTTCTAGCAACGCCATGGACTGCAGCCTACCAGGCCCCTCATATATGGGATTTTCCAGGCAAGAGTACTGGAGTGGGATGCCATTGCCTTCTCCGATTAGGCACCATAACTATCTAAAGATGATTAAGGTAAGCAGGAAGATGTGTGCAGGCTATATACAAACACTACACTGTTACAAGACTTGAGCACCCTTAGAAGTCTTGGATCCAATCCCCCATGGATACTGAAGGATGACTATATTTGGGCCAGTCTATGCCTGACCCCATCCATCATTGAAATGTGGCTGCATATTAAAGAGGCTTCAAGATTCAGCTTAGTCGCAGCATTATGCTATGATCACAAAGCAGAGAGAAGACAGTTAAACCCAAGGGGTAAAACTTACCTTGAGCCAGGTAGCAAAGGAACATACAAAGCCATGCAGGTAAAACCCAGGTCCTAGAGCTTTCAACAACCAATCATAAAGCATGGATGTGGAAGGATATACAGGTGAATAAAGATCCAGGCCATGTCCTCAGATCTCTGTCTGCGCACCACAATGCACATATCAGAATGTGGCCTCTGGACCTGAACTTAACAGAATGAGACCACTGCAGAGGCCTCAAGAGCATTCCTAGTTGAGCCGCAGCAGATTCACAACAGGCAATTTGGGCCCAATGAACCAATTATTTGTAGAAGTATGTTCCAGCTTGCCTGTAGTCAACCCCTGGGCTGCTCAAGCACCTCTGAACATTTCTGTAAGATGTCTTCTGCTGTCTTCTTCACAGAATACTCTATGTGACAGAATTTATGCCTATTTCACAAGTCTTAGTTCAAGCAGGTGTTATTTTTGCTTCATCTTTCTGCCAGGTTGTATTTCTTGGGGACAGATGGCTATATCAAATTGCTCTTGCATTTGGAATCCACACCAGATGCCCTCACAAATCAAAGAGTGGTACTAGGCTCTTCAAGGTGTGAGCACTTACACTCTAAATTTAAAACTCACGTAACTTCCAAGTCTTCATTGCAACAGGAAGAAAAATGTTCCCACTAGGCCACTCCTTTGTTTTTCCTAAAACCTGGCTTATATGAAGTTTTTACTTTTGTCATCCTTAGGAGGTAGGAATAAAGATGACTTCAAAATCACCACAAGCTAGATTCTGTACAGACTTGAAGGGTTCTTGGAAGACAAGCAATGAAAAACCTAGATAGCATATTAAAAAGCAGAGACATTACTTTGCCTGTAAAGGTCCATATAGTCAAAGCCATGGTTTTTCCAGTAGTCATGTATGAATGTGAGAGTTGTACCATAAGAAGGCTGAGTGTGAAATAATTGATGCTTTCAAACCATGGTGCTGGAGAAACTCTTGAGAGTCCCTTGGACAACAAGGAGATCAAACCAGTCAATCCTAAAGGAAATCAAACCTGAACAATTGCTGGAAGGACTGATGCTGAAGCTCCAATACTCTGGCCACCTGATGCAAACAGTTGACTCATTGGAAAAGACCCTGATGCTGGAACTATTGAAGGCAGGAGGAGAAGGGGATGAGGGTATGAGAAGGTTGCATGGCATCACCAACTCAATGGACAAGAATTTGAGTAAACTCCAGGAGATGGTGAAGGACAGGGAAGCCTTGTGGGCTGCAGTCCATGGGATCACAAAGACTCAGACACGACTGAGTGACTGAACAAGTGAAGGGTTCGTTGCATAGTAGATGCTGCTGGCACTGTGCCTAATTCTACTTTTCCTGGGACCATATACAGAGAGATGGTGAATACTGGAAAGATGAGGATTTCTTAGGGAAAGACAAGCAACTCTCTCCTGCATTCCTTACTGAGGCTTCAGGAGAGACTGAAATAAGGCATCTCTTTTCCCTTAATTTCCAGAGACTGTTACAAAATCACTTCTGAGGACCTTAGGGGCTAGTGAAAATTGCTCAGTCATGACCAACTGTTTTCAACCCCATGGACTGTAGCCCGCCAGGCTCCTCTGTCCATGGGATACTCCAGGCAAGAATACTGGGGTGGGTAGCTGTTTCCTTCTTCAGGGGATCTTCCCAAACCAGGGACTGAACCTAGGTCTTCCACATTGCAGGTTGATTCTTTACCTTCTGAGCCACCCAGGGAAGCCCCTGGGGGCTGGCATGAACCCAAAACTGCCTCAGGAAAAATACCAGTAAGACTGAATGGCTCATAACAAGCGTAAGTTTGAAGAAGTTAAGGAAGGAGCTGTCAGGCAATTTAGCTAAGGAGCTTCTTTCTGCAGCACAGCTCTCTACTCCAGCTTCCCCAACAGCCCACCCATGACAGTTAAAGGAGCCTGCCTCCTGCCAAAGCACAAAGAAAACTGTACCCTAGAACTTCCTCCTCTGCTTCTGGAGGAAATTCCTGTAACCCTGGCTCAAGGCTTTGAGGACCAAGATGATGATACAAATCACCTCATGCCATTATTAAGCCCTGGCATCTTACACAGAACCAATGCGACTGTTATCACAGAGCAAACAGTGCAAAAGCGGCCCTAGGTAAGAGAAATTTTTGAGGTTGAAGTGTGGGCAGAGGAAGAAAGGGGAGAGACAAACCTATTCCGAGGCACGAACAGTGGGAGGCAGAAGGTTCAGGGTGGAGTGTGCATAAAGGGAAGATGGCCACTAAAATAAGCCACCCAAGACTTCTATTATTTCATGGTCTGATCTTGGATCAAAGATGAGGAGTGGAGAAAAGAGTATGTCTGAAAATAAACTTCTTTGAATTTAGAGTTTGTCTCAGGTCCAATCAAAGCAAAGGGGAAAAACTTATAGTAAATGCTTCAAGAAGAATAGAGAAACCACCTATGACTACTGAGAAGCAGGTTCTGACTGCAAGTGCGATGCTGCAGAGGGGAAGTGATGAGCCAGAGGCACCAGCACGCTCCATTTCCTTTCATGCTGTAACTGAGCTCCCAGGTTGCTCCAAAACCCCATCTGGTCATCTTTCTCTACTTGTCCTTCCCTCTGTCATCAAGCTCCACAGAAGCAGTTTTCTCTGAGGACACCTCATTCTGTATCATCTACTCCCATGATCTGTTGATACTTTTCTTCTCGTAGAGGTGATTTTGATTCCCTATTTAGCAAAAGCAGTGGGACCTGGTCCTCATTTTTCCTGGCCCCTCAGCATCACTGGGAGCAGATGGGCTGCATTTGGTGTCCCCACATCTCACTTTCTCCTGTTTTTGCTCCTCCTTCAGAGAGATCAATTTCAGGCGCATTTCATTTGCCTTTCCCTTACACAACAGTGGAGTTCAACATTCAGCATCACTCTCCCTACTTTTTCTCCTGTATTGTGTCTGTCTTGCTGCTGTTAGCCACAGCTCCTTTCAAGATGACTTTAAAACGTTTAACTCTTGTTCCAGATCTCACCTCTAAGTCCTGGACAGATACCCTAAATTCCCTGCTTCCATAGCGGCCTGAACCATGAGAGCAGCAACGCATTCAGGGAGTGGTCTGAGCAGGCATAAACCACCCACTGATCCTTCCAAAAAAGTATTTGAAAAAGTATAGCATCAAATAAGACGCTGGTGCTAAACCAAAGACTTATAATCACTTTGCATAAACCATCTTTCTATCTAAAGCCTGCGGGCTGGTGATAAAGCAAAGACAAATTCTTTAAAAAGGCTTTTGGTGGGTGAGCTGTGGGCCTCATTAAAGCAATTTTCATGGAGATCCCTCCCTCCTGACTTGCTGTCTTTGCTCAAGCTGCTGGCCTCCACCTGGTCTGTCTCTGTCTGAACCACTCCCCCGCCCTGGTCTTTGGAAGGTTTTGTCTTGATCCAAGTAAAACCCTCTTTATGAAGCTTCTGAATGCACATCCCTCACCGTGAAGAAAGCCCAGAACACTCTGGAGGGATGTCCTGGAGTCTGTTCTAACTCTAAAAGTCTATTACTTTTTGTTGTGGGTGTTTCCAGTGGATCAGCTCATCACACCAGCTGGCCAAAGTGCTGGAGCTTCAGCTTCAGCATCAGGCCTTCCAGTGAGTATTCAGGGTTGGTTTCTGTTAAGATTGACTGGTGTGATCTCCATGTAGTCCAAGGAACTCTCAAGAGTCTTCTCCAGTTCATCCTTATTTATTCATCACCCCATCTCCCTTTGCCAGCCTAGAAGCACCCCAGGTGACAGGAGTGGGCTTGAGAACCATTTTGGATTATCCCATTGTGCACTGTACCTTTTATACTTGTCTATTAGACAAATAAATGAATGAATTTTTGAAAAAAATATTTCTGACAGCTTTATACTGGCAGGGAAAATAAATGAGGATGTGTTGACTATTTAAAGGATCCATCCCAAGTAACAAGGAAGTACAGAATTCAACACACCATGTCTATAGGGGAGATGCAGCTTGGTAATTATGGTGAATAAACAATATCTTGTGTCAAGAAGTCACAACAGTCCTATAACCGAGCCATGGACCAAGCGATTTTCAGCAGTGCTGGGGGTATGAACTATGTTACAGGAATTGTACTCATTAGCCCATGTTCAGTGCAGGGAGTTGTTTTCACCTGAAGATGTTTCCAAAAATTGCAAGGCATTTTTTAAGTGGAATGGTAATTTATGGCAGACACATCTCTGAACAAATCTCCAATTTAATTTTCAGGAAACGTAAGTGGAGGCAATTCTTCTGAGAATATCTAGTAACAGACCTAAAAGAAACAAGCCCAAAGAAACATATCTGAATAGGAAGCTGGAGAATATATTACCATTTCAGAGATGACTGACAACTCATTTATATTTTACTACATGTTCTATTAGGAATCCCAGCAATGAAATATTTTCAGAAAGCAAGGCTAGGTGAGAGATTCTAAATTCCAAGAGATATTATTAACCTCAGATCAAGTGGAAGACGGCACCTGAAATCCTTCTAGGAATCAAGCAGAGTATGACACAATCAATCAAGTATCCTGGTAGAAAGCTGACAGGCAGGTAACTGAGCCTCTGTGATGCTTGCTTAGAGAAAGGGACTAAATCAAGCTTGCTCTATCGTATCACCAGAGTGCCTTGAAAATGCAGTGGGGAAGGACTTCCCTGGTTGCCCAGTGGTTAAGAATCTGCTTTCCAGTACAGGGGGATGCAGGAGCTTTGGTTGTATGCATGTATGCAACTGGGGTGCCGGAAGTGGTGGTGTTTCCCCTTAGAGCAGGACCCACAGAGTGACCTCAGGAGAGTGTGGTTAGAGTCAAGTGCACAAAAAGTTCACTGAAAATGAGAAATGCAAGGAACTCAAGGGAAAACAAAACAACAAAACAAAACAAAAAACATGGATATAGTGTGCTTCTCGATGATTTTGGAAAGTCGGTCACAACTATATTTGCAGAAATTCAGCACTTTTGTCTTTCCTTAAAGCAACAACTCCCAGATCTCTTATGCTTCTTTGTATTTCTGTGGTGTCTGCTGTAATTTCTAATTTTTCCATTTCTAATTTTTTTGATTTGGGTCCTCTTCCTTTTTTTCTTGATGAGTCTCATGCCCTAGAGTTTTATCAATTTTAACTTTTCAAAGAAATAGTGTTTAGCTTCATTGATGTCTTCTGTTGTTTTCTTAGTTTCTAAACAACAAAACAAAACAAAAAACATGGATATAGTGTGCTTCTCGATGATTTTGGAAAGTTGGTCACAACTATATTTGCAGAAATTCAGCACTTTGTCTTTCCTTAAAGCAACAACTCCCAGATCTCTTATGCTTCTTTGTATTTCTGTGGTGTCTGCTGTAATTTCTAATTTTTCCATTTCTAATTTTTTTGATTTGGGTCCTCTTCCTTTTTTTCTTGATGAGTCTCATGCCCTAGAGTTTTATCAATTTTAACTTTTCAAAGAAATAGTGTTTAGCTTCATTGATGTCTTCTGTTGTTTTCTTAGTTTCTATTCCATTTATTTCTGCCCTGATCTTAGTGATTTCTTTCTTGCTGTTAACTTTGGGTTTTGTCTGCTCTTCTTTCTCTAGTTGAACAGCTCCTAAATCTGACAGTTGTCTTTGTTTTCTCTTCCAACTTTCACACTCTCAATAAAAGAAGAATCACAACTTCAGTATATGAGATTCCCTGGGCGGCTTTTCCTCTCCTTTCCACTCTTTTGGGTTTTCCCTTTCCTACTGCACAATTTTTCCTTCTTTCCTCATGAGACTATGACATTCCTTCTGTCTCCCAGAGGTCCAACAGACATGAAACAGGAAGGAAGAGGGCAGGGCAGAAATTTTAAAAGAACGACATAGCCTGAGGACACAACTGATTAGAATCAAACAGGCCAAGATGACTAGACCTTGAGCCTCAGTACATGCTCACTGTAACACACCAGCAAGCTTACTGGCACGCCCACCAGCACCATGAGAGCTCTAAGGCCAACCATTAGGGACCAAAACATGCACAGGGGCCCAAGTCCTGGAAATCTCTGCTCCTTACCCCCAAAAGAGTTGGAATACTCCCACTCATTATCCTATGAAATTACACAACTCATAAAAGCTAACCACGGCACATTTCATGGCCACACTTGCCTTCTGTGGTGGCCCACACTCTTGTCTGTGGAGTATGCTTCCTGGGCTGCTCCTGCCTTCTGAGATGGCCCTGTCTGTGCAGTGAGTTTCTCACTAAATAAATCCACTTTTTACCCATCACTTTGTCTCTCACTGAATTCTTTCTGCCATGAGACATCAAGAATCTGGGCTTCATTAAATCCTGAAACTAGGTATGTGATCTCAGTTGGAAGACCATGAGTACCAATCTAGATTTTGGCAGGATTCAAGTCCCAATCTGAGTTACATGGTTTCAGACACACTTCACTTAGAACTCAGCTTCTATCACCTCAAGAGTTTTGCCATTTGGATTCAAAATGGTTTCTGTTAGGAGAGTGTGTAATTTCCTCACTTCTGTCTCACTGCAACAAAGGTTTTAAATGGTGGACCAGTGTTACAACTGAGTTACAGCTCAGAATTTTATTCAGTAAACAAAGGATAGCACACCCTCAAGGTGTGAGGGCAGGCCAACCTCAAAGGAGAGGCCTCAACCAGTCTTGGCTCCCTCTTTTTAAATTTTGTCTCCTCTCCTCTGAGCCTGCCCTATGTAAATTAGGGTTAGCCAGGAAGGAAGCATGTTCTCACTCTGGTGCATGAATTTCTCCTTTGTTCCCTTTTTGCAGGCTTTTCCCTTTCTTTGTCTTTTAGCCACTGCCATTTTGGACTCCTTTTCCCTATTCTAACTACCTACAGTTTCCATAAATACTCTCCGATGTGTTACAAATATTAACGAACTAACAAAAGACCTTGAATCTCATGGACACTCGTTTTCCAAGATGAGCATATCACTAAAGCCATGTTAAAGAAGATCAGTCTCTAGGCAAAGAAAAGCAAGATTGAGTTTTGAGTTTCCTACATGGAACTGTTGCATAGTTATAAAGTTGTAAGTACTACACATTTGTATAACTGCCTCTATACCAAAGGTATTTACACAATTAATGACTTTAAGCACAAAGTATGCCCCTTGCCAAGTAAAGGGTTCTAAAACAATTAATGAGTACTTTTGCCATAGAAGTATTTAAATGTCTTTAAAAATAACTTAATTACAACACTGATCATATTTACCATAAAAGGTTGGAAATAAGAAAGCATGATGAAATCCAACCATCATCCTACCACTCTCTCTCTGAAGAAAACCCTAGTAATGTTTACTGTTTTTTTTGGTTGGTTTGTTTTTCTTTTTTTAGATATTCAGTTATGGGGAACAGATGGATTCTGCTGTATATGAAGCCTCTAGCAGCAGCTGGTACATGGATAATAAATATTTGTAGACAATGAATACGGTGTACATATTATTTTGTAATCCACCTCAAAATGTCTTTATTTTCAAACTAAGATGCTATAAAAGGATAATTTGCAAACTATAAAAATTTTAAAATCTAATAGTTCAGAAATGGATGAGATAAGAAATTCTTTTCACTCCATATTGCCATTCCCTGGAAGAAATCTGTAGAAATCCTGGAAGTTGACAGAGACTATAAATGTGAAGATGCATTTTAAAAAAAATTGGAACTACTATCAGGTTTAGCAATGACTTTTACCATTTAACTATTTAGTAAATATGTTGCCCATATCAGCATATATAATTTTACTTCTCTCTTTACAAAGGCTTCATGTGGATTGTCCTTTACTTAATCATTAAATTAACTGACCTTTACATTGTGGCCACCTTTTTTGCTGCTAAAAGCAATGCTCCAAAAGAAATTAATCAGTCTCTCATCAAATAGTTTTTGAGCACCCCTGTGCCATACAGTGAGCTAGATTCTGGGAATTGTGATGTAACACCACAGGTAAGATCTCTAGCCTCAGGCAGTTCATGAACTAATAGAGGAGATTATAACAAGTAAACAAAAATGCACATACCCTTTCTAATTTAAATTTGTATTATGAGGGAGAAGGAGGAGAAGGAAGTGACTTACATCAAATGGACAGGAAGGTCTCTCTGAAGACATAAGTAACCACTTTCATACAGACTGAGTAAGATAGTTGTAGAAGTACACAGGGAGTTGTGGAAGTCCCAGCAGGGGACTATAGAGTGGGAAACCTAGGAAACTTTGGGAGACCACTGTAAATTAACAATCACTCAAGAAAACTATAGGAATGTTGTGGAACAAAGCAGGATTTCTTAACTATAAAGCTATAAATAAAAGAATGAGATATGGCCCAGGCCACTAAGTGAAAGAAGAATGTCACCATCCTTCTACTGATTTGAGTAGTTCAGTTCAGTTCAGTCGCTCAGTCGTGTCTGACTCTTTGCCACCCCATGAATTGCAGCACGCCAGGCCTCCCTGTCCATCACCAACTCCCGGAATTCACTCAGACTCACGTCCATTGAGTCCATGATGCCATCCAGCCATCTCATCCTCGGTCGTCCCCTTCTCCGCCTACCCCCAATCCCTCCCAGCATCAGGGTCTTTTCCAAGGAGTCAACTCTTCGCATAAGGTGGCCAAAGTACTGGAGCTTCAGTTTTAGCATCATTCCTTCCAAAGAAATCCGAGGGTTGATCTCCTTCAGAATGGACTGGTTGGATCTCCTTGCAGTCCAAGGGACTCTCAAGAGTCTTCTCCAACACCACACTTCAAAAGCATCAATTCTTCTGCGCTCAGCCTTCTTCACAGTCCAACTCTCACATCCATACATGACCACAGGAAAAACCATAGCCTTGACTAAACGGACCTTAGTCGGCAAAGTAATGTCTCTGCTTTTGAATATACTATCTAGGTTGGTCATAACTTTTCTTCCAAGGAGTAAGCGTCTTTTAATTTCATGGCTGCAGTCACCATCTGCAGTGATTTTGGAGACCAAAAAAACAAAGTCTGACACTGTTTCTACTGTTTCCCCATCTATTTCCCATGAAGTGATGGGGCCAGATGCCATGATCTTCGTTTTCTGAATGTTGAGCTTTAAGCCAACTTTTCCACTCTCCTCTTTCACTTTCAACAAGAGGCTTTTTAGCTCCTCCTCACTTTCTGCCATAAGGGTGGTGTCATCTGCATATCTGAGGTTATTGATATTTCTCCCAGCAATCTTGATTCCAGCTTGTGTTTCTTCCAGTCCAGCGTTTCTCATGATGTACTCTGCATAGAAGTTAAATAAGCAGGGTGACAATATACAGCCTTGACGTACTCCTTTTCCTATTTGGAACCAGCCTGTTGTTCCATGTCCAGTTCTAACTGTTGCTTCCTGACCTGCATACAGATTTCCCAAGAGGCAGGTCACGTGGTCTGGTATTCCCATCTCTTTCAGAATTTTCCACAGTTGATTGTGATCCACAAAGTCAAAGGCTTTGGCATAGTCAATAAAGCAGAAATAGATGTTTTTCTGGAACTCTCTTGCTTTTTCCATGATCCAGCAGATGTTGGCAATTTGATCTCTGGTTCCTCTGCCTTTTCTAAAACCAGCTTGAACTTCAGGGAGTTCACGGTTCACGTATTGCTGAAGTCTGGCTTGGAGAATTTTGAGCATTACTTTACTAGCATGTGAGATGAGTGTGGTAGTTGGAGCATTCTTTGGCATTGTCTTTCTTTGGAATTGGAATGAAAACTGACCTTTTCCAGTCCTGTGGCGACTGCTGAGTTTTCCAAATTTGCTGGCAAATTGAGTGCAGCACTTTCACAGCATCATCTTTCAGGATTTGAAACAGTTCAACTGGAATTCCAGCACCTCCACTAGCTTTGTTCATAGTGGTGCTTTCTAAGGCCCCCTTGACTTCACATTCCAAGATGTCTGGCTCTAGATTAGTCAACACATCATCATGATTATCTGGGTCATGAAGATCTTTTTTTACAGTTCTTCCGTGTATTCTTGCCACCTCTTCTTAATATCTTCTGCTTCTGTTAGGTCCAGACCATTTTTGTCCTTTATCGAGCCCATCTTTGCATGAAATGTTCCCTTGGTATCTGAGTAAGTGCTATGATAATCCTAGTTTGACCTCACAGAGTCACATAGTCTCCTGCCCAATACAAAGGAGGAGCTAGTGATATAAAACTCACATCTACTTGAAGAGGGAGGTCTTTTCTCCCTCTCTAACTTCCCTTTGATTATAAACTGTAGTCCACTTAATCCTTGGGGCTGAAGCCCCTCCACTTGCCTACTTGCATCTCTCCCAAGCACCTTATATTAATAAAACTACTTCTTGCCTATCAGTTTGCCTCTGGATGAATTCCTTCTATGCTGAGACACAAAGAATCTGAGCCTCAGTAAGTCCAGACACCAGGTGAGTGATTGTAATTAAAAGAACATTGGTTCAAATCCCAATATGAGGTGCACAGTTTCAAGCTCGCACCTAAAGGATGACAAACAGGCAGGCTGCAAATATTTGGGGAATGTCTAAGCAGAGGGGACAGCTAAGGGAAAGGTGTCAGTGAGAGATCTTGTTTTCAGGAAACTGAACAACAATGAATGTACAAAGAACATTGACCAGGGCCAGGTTGAAGGGTAAGAAATGCATGAATCTTGTAGGATCCTAGATGAACATTTTAAGCTTTATTCCAAATGTAGTAGGAAACTACCATAAAGTGATAAGTAAGGGAGTGACATGATCTGATTTGCATTTTTGAAAGATCCCTCTAACAAAGATCATCACATCTGGTCCCATTACTGCATGGGAAATAGATGGGGAAACAGTGGAGACAGTGTCAGACTTTATTTTTGGGGGCTCCAAAATCATGGCAGATGGTGACTGCAGCCATGAAATTAAAAGATGCTTACTCCTTGGAAGAAAAGTTATGACCAACCTAGATAGTATATTCAAAAGCAGAGACATTACTTTGCCGACTAAGGTCCATCTAGTCAAGGCTATGGTTTTCCAGTAGTCATGTATGGATGTGAGAGTTGGACTGTGAAGAAAGCCGAGCGCCGAAAAATTGATGCTTTTGAACTGTGGTGTTGGAGAAGACTCTTGAGAGTCCCTTGGACTGCAAGGAGATCCAACCAGTCCATTCTGAAGATCAGCCCTGGGATTTCTTTGGAGGGAATGATGCTGAAGCTGAAACTCCAGGATTTTGTCCACTTCATGCAAAGAGTTTACTAATTGGAAAAGACCCTGATGCTGGGAGGGATTGGGGGCAGGAGGAGAAGGGGACGACAGAGGATGAGATGGCTGGATGGCATCATTGACTAGATGGACGTGAGTCTGGGTGAACTCCGGGAGTTGGTGATGGACAGGGAGGCCTGGAGTGCTGCGATTCATGGGGTCACAAAGAGTTGGACACGACTGAATGACTGAACTGAACTGAACCAGGGGAAATAGACTGAAGAGAGGCAAACCCAGGAGACTTGCTTGCTGTGGAGTAAAGTCAGAATTGATGCTTTTGAACTGTGGTGTTGGAGAAGATTCTTGAGAATCCCTTGGACTGCAAGGAGATCAAACAGTCGACCTTAAAGGAAATCAGTCCTGAATATTCACGGGAAGGACTGATGCTGAAGCTGAAATTCCAAAACTTTGGCCTCTTGATGTTAAGAATTGACTCACTGGAAAAGACCCCGATGCTGGAAAAGATTGAAGGCAGGAGGAGAAGGGGACGACAGAGGATGAGATAGTTTTATGGCATCATTGACTCAATGGATGAGTTTGAGCAAACTCTGGCAGTTGATGATGAACAGGGAAGTTTGGCAGGCTGCAGTCCCTGGGGTCACCAAGAGTCAGACACGATTGAGCAAGTGAACTGAATTGTGTCAAAATCTGGTAACAGATTAGCTATGCCAGATAAGATGGTGAATTGTCAAAGGACTCCTGCTGAACTGTGAACAACTGGGAAAAATCTTTCTCTGAAATAGGGAGGAAATGGAAGAATTGGGTTGGGGGAAAAAAAATCTAGACTTTGGATCATCAATTTTGCGCTGCTATTGACAACCAAATGCAGATGCCAATTAAGAAAGTGTGAATGTGACAGTCCAGACTTCAGCATAAAATTCTGTGCTACATATAAAATAAAAGCTTTGTCAACATACGGATGGCTGGATACATCCAAGGAGAGATGAGTAATATTACTTAGCTTACATTCAGCTGTTCACTGCTCAAAAACCAATACTCAAGATACAAGTGCTAGCAGGCATGGAAAGGTTGCTTAACCAAAACCAACTCCAAAGATTCCACTCTATCATGAAAGTTTTTAAAGGGAGAATCATTTGGGGAGGGAGGGAGGTCAGAGTCTTCCTCATCTTCCATCGTGTGAAAATCCTCTTCTGGTGGTGATGTAATAGGATGGGGCTCCAGAAATCCTGCTCATCCTAAAGAGTACATCATACTACATGCCAGGCTGGATGAAGCACAAGCTGGAATCAAGATTGCTGGGAGAAATATCAATAACCTCAGATATGCAGATGACACCACCCTTAAGGCAGAAAGTGAAGAGGAACTAAAGAGTCTCTTGATGAGGTGAAAGAGGAGAGTGCAAAAGCTGGATTAAAACTCAACTTTCAGAAAACTAAGATCATGGCATCCAGTCCCATCACTTCATGGCAAATAGATGGGGAAACAATGGAAACAGCATCAGACTTTATTTTCTTGGGCTCCAAACTCACTGAAGATGGTGATCACAGCCATGAAATTAAAAGACACTTGCTCCTTTGAGGAAAAGCTATGACAAACCTAGACAGCATATTAAAAAGCAGAAATATCATTTGTTAGCAAAGGTTCATATAGTAAAATCTATGATTTTCCAGTAGTCATGTATGGATGTGAAAATTGAACCATGAAGAAGACTGAGCACCAGAGAATTGATGCTTTCAAACTGCAGTGTTGGAGAAGACTCTTGAGAGTCCCTTGGACTGCAAGGAGTTCAAACCAGAAAATCAATCATGATTATTCATTGGAAGGACTGATGCTGAAGCTGAAGCAATTATATTAATATATAATTCATTTTTAGAGTCTTCTTCTTTATAGTTTAATACAAGATATTGAGTATAGTTCCCTGTGCTATACAGTAGGTCCTTGTTGATCTATTTTAAATGCAGTAGTTCAGTTCAGTCACTCAATCATGTCTGACTCTTTGTGACCCCATGAACCGCAGCATGCTAGGCCTCCCTGTCCAATAGCAACTCCTGGAGCCCACCCAAACTCATGTCCATTGAGATGGTGATGCCATCCAACCATCTCATTCCCTGTCATCCCCTTCTCCTCCTGCCCTCAATCTTACCCAGCATCAGGGTCTTTTCAAATGAATCAGCTCTTCATATCAGGTGGCCAAAGTATTGGAGTTTCAGCTTTAACATCAGTCCTTCCAATGAACACCTAGGACTGATCTCCTTTAGGATGGACTGTTTGGATCTCCTTGCAGTCCAAGGGACTCTCAAGAGTTTGCGCCAACACCACAGTTCAAAAGCATCAATTCTTCAGCACTCAGCTTTCTTTATAGTCCAACTGTCACATCCATACATGACTACTGGAAAAACCATAGCCTTGAATAATTGAACCTTTGTTGGCAAAGTAATGTCTCAGCTTTTCAATATGCTATCTAGGTTGGTCATAACTTTCCTTCCAAGGAGTAAGAGTGTTTTAATTGCATGGCTGCAATCACCATCTGTGCAGTGATTTGGGAACCCAGAAAATTAAAATCAGCCATCATTTCCACTGTTTCCCCATCTATTTACCATGAAGTGATGGGACACTATGTCATGATCTTAGCTTTATGAATGTTGAGCTTTCAGCCAACTTTTTCACTCTCCTCTTTCACTATCACTAAGAGGCTCTTTAGTTCCTCTTCACTTTCTGCCCTAGTGTGTGTATGTTAATCCCAAATTCCTAAGTTATCTCCCCTAAAGCCATCCTCTTTGCTAGCTATAAGTTTGCTTCCTATAAGTCTATTTCTGTTTTGTAAATAAGTTTGTGATATAAATTTTTCAGATTCCACATGCTCCCTCTTTTGTTTCGCATCCCCTCTCTGTCCTGATTAGCAAATGTTTGAATCTGCCCTTTGGAACTCAGGGAAGGTCTAGGAGGCTGTTATTGCTTGGTTGCTAAGTCATGTCTAACTCTTTGTGATCCCATGGACTGTACACTGCCAGGCTCCTCTGTCCATGGGATTCCCCAGGCAAGAATACTGGATTGAGTTGCCACTTCCTTCTCCATGGGATCTTCCCAACTGAGGGATCAAACCTGTGATCCCGTGTCTCCTACATTGCCAGGTGGATTCTTTACCACTGAGCCACTTGGAAATTTTCTATAAACAAGGAACAGAGATCAAGGAAAGGATCTGTACCCAGAAGGGCTTCCCACTGCATCCCCAACCCCCGGATCCTGCTCCATTTCACTAAGACAACATAGGAAAAGGAGGTTGAGTGAAGAGAAGAACACGAGCTGTAGAGATGGTTGAGAGAAGGTTATTGCAGCACACAGGTCAGTAGGGTAGAAAACTGAGGCAAATGTCACATGAAGAGGATTAACAACTGAGAGATCAGGAGCAGATGGGGAAATCCACATCAGGGGCATTTGAGAGGCAAAACCAGGTGGGAATGTGTTAACCAGTTATTGGAAAGTAGAAGGAGGTATAACCCAGACAACTCTTTATAGAGAAGTTTCATTTTAAAAGTCTGCAAAATAAGAAAAGTAGAGTAACTATAGAAGTCCTAGGGTCAAAACAATTCATGTTTGTTACTATAATCATAATGACAATCCTAGTGGAGTTTTGCATATTAACAGGAGTGATCCAATAAAGTGAGAAGGAATAACCAAGCAAACAAATCAATTTGGAGGTTAGGAAGAATGGGATTCAAGGTACAGTTTGTTTTTCATTCTCTTCAAGAAACAGGAACGATGAAAGAGAAACAGGACTCAGACACCAGCTGGTTTGGAGATTTGTGATAAAATGTCAGGAATCTTCCCAGTGGTGTTTCCTCTCCTCTCAAGAAAGCATGAGACAAGTTATCAGATTGAAGTGTTTGCACTTATGTGCCCTGAGGAGAGGAGATAAGTTTGAAGGGGAATAACTAGAAGTCAAATTATTTGCAGACAATGGAAAGAGAAGCTTGGTAGAATTCCCTGGTAGTGTTTTACTTGGCATACAGAGGAAATTTCAAAAGATACATGAACTCTAATGTTCACAGCAGCACTATTTACAATGACCGAAATATGGAAACAACCTAAGTGCCAATTTAAAGAAGAATAAATAAAGAAGATGTGTATATAAAGAATGGAATACTACTCAAAGATAAAAATCAACAAAATAATGCCATTTGCAGGAACATGGATGAACCTAGAGATTATCATACTAAAAGAATTCAAACAAAGACAAAATTCATATGATACCACTCATATGTGGAATCTAAAAAATTGATATGAATGAATTTACAAAATAGAAATATACTCATAGACATAGAAAACACACTTATGGTTACCAAAGGAAAAGGTGGGGGCGGGGAGTGAAACAGGAAGGGGGAGGGTAAAGCACATCCTTTAAAGGAATGACATAGACAACACTTCAGTTCAGCTCAGTCGTGTCTGACTCTTTGCGACCCCATGAATTGCAGCACACCAGGCATCCCTGTCCATCACCAACTCCCAGAGTTCACTCAAATTCACGTCCATTGAGTCGGTGATGCCATCCAGCCATCCCATCCTCTGTTGTCCCCTTTTCCTCCTGCCCCCAATCCCTCCCAACATCACAGTCTTTTCCAATGAGTGAACTCTTCGCATGAGGTGGCCAAAGTACTGGAGTTTGAGCTTTATCATCATTCCCTCCAAAGAACACCCAGGGCTGATCTCTTTCAGAATGGACTGGTTGGATCTCCTTGCAGTCCAAGGGCCACTCAGGCGTCTTCTCCAATATCACAGTTCAAAAGCATCAATTCTTTAGCACTCAGTTTTCTTCACAGTCCAACTCTCACATCCATACATGGCCACTGGGAAAACCATAGCCTTGACTAGACAGACCTTAGTCGGCAAAGTAATGTCTCTGCTTTTGAATATACTATCTAGGTTGGTCATAACTTTTCTTCCAAGGAGTAAGCGTCTTTTAATTTCATGGCTGCAGTCACCATCTGCAGTGATTTTGGAGCCCTAAAATATAAAGTCTGACACTGTTTCCACTGTTTCCCCATCTATTTCCCATGCAGTGATGGGACCAGATGCCATGATCTTAGTTTTCTG
>SJXQ01012611.1:400313-498973 GCA_006408695.1 Aepyceros melampus
AGGCTTTCTTATCTCTTCTTGCTATTCTTTGGAACTCTGCATTCAGATGTTTATATCTTTCCTTTTCTCCTTTGCTTTTCGCCTCTCTCTTTTCACAGCTATTTGTAAGGCCTCCCCAGACAGCCATTTTGCTTTTTTGAATTTCTTTTCCATGGGGATGGTCTTGATCCCTGTCTCCTGTACAATGTCATGAACCTCATTCCATAGTTTATCAGGCACTCTATCTATCAGATCTAGGCCCTTAAATCTATTTCTCAGTTCTACTATATAATCATAAGGGATTTGATTTAGGTCATACCTGAAGGGTCTAGTGCTTTTCCCTACTTTATTCAATTTAAATCTGAATTTGGCAAGAAGGAGTTCATGATCTGAGCCACAGTCAGCTCCTGGTCTTGTTTTTGTTGACTGTATAGAGCTTCTCCATCTTTGGCTGCAAAGAATATAATCAATCTGATTTCTGTGTTGACCATCTGGTGATGTCCATGTGTAGAGTCTTCTCTTGTATTGTTTGAAGAGGGTGTTTGCTATGACCAGTGCATTTTCTTGGCAAAACTCTATTAGAGTTTGCCCTGCTTCATTCTGTATTCCAAGGCCAAATTTGCCTGTTACTCCAGGTGTTTCTTGACTTCCTACTTTGCATTCCAGTCCCTTATAATGAAAAGGACATCTTTTTTGGGTGTTAGTTCTAAAAGATCTTGTAGGTCTTCATAGAACCACTCAACTTCAGCTTCTTCAGCGTTACTGGTTGGGGCATAGACTTGGATTACTGTGATATTCAATGGTTTGCCTTGGAAATGAACAGAGATCATTCTGTCATTTTGAGATTGCATACAAGTACTGCATTTCAGACTCTTCTGTGGACCATGATGGCTACCCCAGTTCTTCTGAGGGATTCCTGCCCACAGTAGTATATATAATGGGCATCTGAGTTAAATTCACCCACTCCAGTCCATTTTAGTTCACTGAGTCCTAGAATGTTGACGTTCACTCTTGCCATCTCTTGTTTGACCACTTTCAATTTGCCTTGATTCATGGACCTGACATGCCAGGTTCCTATGCAATATTGCTCTTTACAGCATCGGATCTTGCTTCTATCACCAGTCACATCCACAGCTGGGTGTTGTTTTTGCTTTGGCTCCATCTCTTCATTCTTTCTGGAGTTATTTCTCCTGTGATCTCCAGTAGCGTGTTGGGCACCTACTGACCTGAGGAGTTCCTCTTTCAGTATCCTGCCATTTTGCCTTTTCATACTGTTCATGGGGTTCTCAAGGCAAGAATACTGAAGTGGCTTGCCATTCCCTTCTCCAGTGGACCACATTCTGTCAGACCTGTCCACCATGACCCGCCTGTCTTGGGTTGCCCCGCAGACATGGCTTGGTTTCATTGAGTTAGACAAGGCTGTAGTCCTAGTGTGATTAGATTGACTAGTTTTCTGTGAGTATGGTTTCAGTGTGTCTGCCCTCTGATGCCCTCTTGCAACACCTACCATCTTACTTGGGTTTCTCTTACCTTGGGCATGAGGTATCTCTTCATGGCTGTTCCAGCAAAGCACAGCCACTGCTCCTTACCTTGGATGAAGAGTATCTCCTCACCACTGCCCTTCCTGACCTTCAACGTGGCATAGCTCCTCTAGGCCCTCCTGTGCCTGCCCAGCCACCACTCCTTGGATATGGGGTTGTTCCTCCCAGCCGCTGCCCCTGGCCTCGGGCACGGGGTGGCTCCTTGTGGCCACCCCTGGCCTCAGACGTGGGGTAACTCCTCTCGGCCGTTCCTGTGCCATGGCAGCCTGCCAACCTTGGCCGCTGCCCCTGACTTTGGACGTGGGGTATCTCCTCTTGGCCACCGCCCTTCAGGCATGGGGTCTTTCTGGCTTCTGCCCCTGACCTCGGACGTGGGGTAGCTCCTCTCGGCTGCACTTAGTGTGCCGGTCGCAGCCATAGGACATGATAAAAACTGGTTAGGATCAACTAGGTCCAAGATAGTGGAAGATTTGATTTCCAGTGAACTTTTAGCCTCATTACACACTATCAGGCTAAATAACACACCCATCAATGCCATGATAGTTCTGAAAGCGAAACTGTTAGTTGCTCAGTTGTGTCCAGCTCTATGCGACTCCATGGACTATAGCCTGCCAGGCTCCTCTGTCCATGAAATTCTCCAGGCAAAAATACTGGAATCGGCAGCCATTCCCTTCTTCAGGGGAGCTTCTCAACCCAGGGATCAAACCTGGGTCCTGGGACTGCAGGCAGGAGAGTCACCAAGCAAGTCCAGCCCAACCATAAAAAGCCAAAAAGTGGGCAGTGGCTCAATTCTGGAAATCCTTACCCCTTCCCTGAAATAGTCAGAATAATCTTCCTATTCAGTAGCCTATGAAACTACCCAGCCCATAAAAACAAACCATGCCATATTCCAGAGCTTCTAGCCTTCTGAGATAGATTCTGTGGACTGTGCTTCTGTCTAAATAAATTCACTTCTTACCTATCACCTTGTCTCTCACTGAATTCTTTCTGCGATGAGATTATGTCCGAGCTTCGTTAAGTCCTGAGACCAGGTGTGTGATATCAGTTAAAAGACAGTGGGTTCTGGCTTGGTACGAGCCCCAGCCCATAGATTGAGTCCCAGTCTGAGTTGCATAGTTTCAGCACAGATAAATTAGGAGTTAGGGATTAACAGATGCACTATTATATATAAAATGGATAAACAACAAGGACCTGTGTGTAGCACAGGCAACTATATTCAATACCTTACAATAATCTATGATGTGGAAGAATCTTTAAAAGAATATATATATAACTGAATCACTTTGCTGTTCACCTGAAACTAAGACTACACTGTAAACCAACTATACTTCAATTAAAAAAAAACTTGGGGTTCATAAATTTGTAGTGACACCAACCTGCCAGCTGTGATTCTCTCAAGTAACATTCATGAAGAGCTGGGTTCATCCAGGGCAGTGTTTCTCAAAGTGTGCTACCCAGACCAGTACCATCAACCTCACCAGATAACTTATTAAAATGCAAATGATCAGGTTCCACCCTAGACAAAGGTCCATCTAGTCAAAACTATAGTTTTTCCAGTAGTCATGTATGGATGTGAGAATTGGACCATAAAGAAGGTTGAGTGCAGAAGAATTGATGCTTTTGAACTGTCGTGTTGGAGACCTGATAGTCCTTTGGATTGCAAAGAGATCAAACCAGTCAGTCCCAAAGGAAATCAGTCCTGAATATTCATTGGAAGGACTGATGCTGAAGCTGAGCTCCAATACTTTGGCCACCTGATCCAAACAACTGACTCATCAGAAAAGACCCTGATGCTGGGAAAGATTGAAAGCAGGAGTAGAAGGGGACGACAGAGGATGAGATGGTTGGATGGCATCACCAACTCGAAGGGCATGAGTTTGAGCAAGCTCTGGGAGACAGTGAAGGATAGGGGGACCTGGCATGCTGCAGTCCTTAGGGTCACAAAGAGTCAGACATGACTAAGTGACTAAACAACAACAATCCTAGAATTACTTATCTCACAGTGCGGGGTAAGGCCCATCAGTCCAGTCTCACTTGCCCTCCAGGTGATTCTGACACACTGGAAAGTCTGAGAGCCACTCAACTAGGGAGAGCTTGTTTTGCCTTGTAAATACAAAGGAGGGAGGGGGGTGGGGAAAAAGCGTATCTGCAAGAGTGA
Organism: Aepyceros melampus; assembly: GCA_006408695.1. Taxonomy (NCBI): domain Eukaryota; kingdom Metazoa; phylum Chordata; class Mammalia; order Artiodactyla; family Bovidae; genus Aepyceros; species Aepyceros melampus. The sequence continues at coordinate 403,992 of SJXQ01012611.1, forward strand.
TTATACTGACAAACCAAGCAATAAAATCTGGATAAGCAGCAAAGACATACTTTATAGACACCTTTGCCCCATTTTAAAAAGTATTATATACACATTGTTGTACAGCAAAAACAAACACAGCATTGTGAAGCAATTATATTTCAATTAAAAAGTATTGTTCTTGAAGGACAAGTTTCTACGTTTTAAATTGTGATACATATTGCACAATGGCTCTCTAAAAACTTCACCTACCCATTCACAGGTCCACAGAGAAAAGAAGCCTCGCAGCATTGTGTGGCTGCTCCAAACCCTTCTTCATTGTTGTGCTTGTGCGTTTTCTTGGATAGTTGCTTTCATGTTTGGTCTATGTTGTGCCTGCATATCTTTTATTGCACTATGTTCCCTGAGATGAACTGAGAACAGTGTGGGGGTACCTCGCAATAATGTAGGACAGAGGATGAGAGGAGTTTCAATTGGAACATGCAATAAATTCAGAGTATTCTATGGCCCTATCATTAATAATAAAATGGGTTTCCTGTTCTACTGCAGTGATGTTCCCATTCAGTTCCATCCTGGGAAGATTTGCATGGGTCTTCTATTAAGTCCTGGAGAACACACTTAAGAAAGAGATTTATAATCTATAATACAAATGTAATGATAATGTGCCTTCCTGAGAACAAACATGAATGCTTTGGGAATATCTGGGCTAAAAGGGAGACTTTTATGAAGAGAAGAGAGTCTAGGAAATATATTTAAATATAAATATTATATATATATAAAAATTCACAACTGCTTATCCTATCATTTAAAATCTACTTGAACTTTGTGTCTATGGCATAACAGAGACCTAGAAGCAAAATGCATTTCAGACACTAAAGAGTGAAAGAAATGAATATAAGATTAATTCTGAAAATTGAAAGATTGGAGAGTGTGAAAAGTCTTCTAATAGTGGTACAGTTAGGTAAAGGGTCATATCTAATCATCAGGTTTCCTCTTATAAACTTATTTTTTCCTGTAAGATATGGAATTAGTAGAGTAAAAGTATATGAGTAGAGGATTCAACATTACTATTGACTCTATGTGAAAATAAATCATAAAAACCTCATGTATAACCTTTCTCAAGAAGGCCTTCAGGTCATGGCTGAGAATAACTTAGTGGGTCACTCTTTCCTCCACGGTCACCTACAAGGAGAAAAAGGACACTAGCTAGGAACACTGACTCACTATGTGGGGCAATACAGCACACCAGCTAATTCCTTGCTCTCTCCTTGTCCGTGAAAAGTCTCAGATGTTCACACTCCGTCAAGTCTACATGCTAATGTCAATTTCAATTCAAATGATGTGAAAAAAATAATGAGCTAGTACATCCTACAAGCCTCACAACAATGCCCTTTTGTGTTTTAAACGAAGGTTTTCCTATCCTGTCCTAAGTAGCAAAACTTTAGAGAAAGTTTTTTGTTCTAATTTTAATGGGAGAATAGTTGACTTACAACATTATGTTAGTTTCAGGCTTACAGCAAAATTAATGTTATACATACATAAATATTCCATTCTTTTTTAGATTCTTTTCTCTTATAGGTCATTACAGAGTATTGAGTTTCCTGTGCTATACAGTAAGTCTTTGCCAGTGATCTATTGTATAATAGCAGCATGTATATGCCAATCCCAATCTCCCAATTCATCCCTCCCTCCTCCCCCACCTCCCATGGTAATCATAAGTTTCCTTTCTATATCTGTGACTCTATTTCTGATTTGTAAATAAGTTTATTTGTACCATTTTTAAGATTCCACATATAGGCAATATCACGTGCTACTTATCTTTCTCTGACAAAGATTTTAAAAGTTTCTTAATCAATTAAAAATTCTCTCTGAAACTCAGCTGATCGGGATTGGGAGTTCATGTACACTCGTGGCTGATTCATGTCAATGTATAGCAAAACGAATACAATATTGTAAAGCAAACAAACTAAAAAATAAAAATTAATTAAAAAAAAAAACAGAAGATCAATCTTTTCAAAGTGTGCAGGTATGTATATGTGTAAGAGAAACTCCTGAGAGAGTCCCTTGGACTGCAAGGAGAGCCAACCAGTCCATTCTAAAGATCAGCCCTGGGTATTCCTTGGAAGGAATGATGCTAAAGCTGAAACTCCAGTACTTTGGCCACCTCATGTGAAGAGTTGACTCATTGGAAAAGACTCTGATGCTGGGAGGGATTGGAGGTGAGTTTGAGTGAACTTTGGCAATGGACAGGGAGGCCTGGCATGCTGCGATTCATGGGGTTGCAAAGAGTTGGACACGACTGAGCGACTGAACTGAACTGAAGAGAAACATAAGCAGGTAAACTTTGTCTGCCAGCTAGAAAAAAATAACATTTCTTCTCTTCATTCCCATGATGATTTCAGATTATTTTTAATTAAATGTGATATGGGCAAGCTTTGCATTTCAACATTTGAGGATATTAAAATGTTATTAATTCAGACCAGTGGTATAAAAGGCCAGTATGAATTTCAATTCTGAATAGCTTAAGATAAGTTAATTAATGCTACCTATAAAAATAACACCAACTGAAGGCCACCAAAATACCACAGAGGAGGAGGGTGCGAGGTCAAGGTTTGTGTGTTGCGGCTTCACTGAGGAGCGCAATCTCAGGAAGCAAAGGTGAGTGACGTAAGAATTCAAGCAGAAAAGCAACGAGAGCCAATTGGCACCGCTTTACAGTGCCAGCTGCCACTAAGGGCGCTGGATATCTCCTGACCTTGTGGGACCATCCTCTGAGCAGCCACGATGCTTCTAAGACAGTCTGTCTAGGGGAAGGATTTAGCTGGTTCATATTTTTTATTAGTCAAAGATTAGCCACATGGGGCATTAATTTCCCCTGTTTCATGGTGTTCATTTGTGTGCAGTAGTAGGATCTCACAGAATCCCTTGCTTTGGACACAAATGAGACTTGAACATAACTTGAGAGGAAGCCAGGCTGTGTTTGTGAGATGGTGGTTGGAGGCCATAAGAAGCTGGTGCGACGCGGTGACTGGAAGAGACAAGTGAGGCCAAGAGGACCTGCACACAAACAAGGCTCAATGTACACCACCAAATGTGAGAGAAAGAGCTGGCATGTACACATATCTGCTTTCACATCCTTTAAGACAGCTGGAAAGGAATCCCAAAAATTATTGCTGAGAGGGGAGTAATTTTTTAAGGGGGAGGGAAAGAATCTTAATAGCAGATATTTTCATATTTTGATCTTTGAATTGTATGCAGGTTTGCCCTTGTGGCTCCCTGGGTTGGGAAGATGCCCTGGAGGAAGGAAAGGCTACCCACTGCACTATTCTGGCCTGGAGAACTCCATGGACTACAGTCCATGGGGTCGCAAAGAGACAGACACCACTGAGGACTTTCACTTTTTCTTATTCCAAAAGTTACATAATTTTTGAAAAACTTAACCCTGAAAAGGAAATAGGATTCAAGCATTTATTCTAAAATCATCAAGGAAACATATAAATTTGAGAAGTGGAGAAACTGGGAATTGGTGGGGGGTGCACAAGTTAGGAGATAATATGCTAGTCTCTCAGTCGAGTCTGACTCTTTGCAACCCCATGGACTGCAGCTGGCCAGGCTCCTCTGTCCATGGAATATAACTGGTTGAAATTCCACATTTGTTCAGAGTAGGGACTGAAGAGATTCTGCATAAATCAAGAAACAAGTATCAAAATATCCACAATACCATTTAAAATATAGTGGTGACTGGTGCTAGAGAAGACTCTTGAGAGTCCCTTGGACAGCAAGGAGATAAAAGCAGTCAATCCTAAAGGAAATCAACCCTGACTATTCATTGGAAGGACTTATGCTAAAGCTGAAGCTCCAGTACTTTGACCACCTGATGTAAAGAGGCAACTCATTGGAAAAGACCCTGATGCTGGGAAAGATTGAGGCAGGAGGAGAAGGGGGCAGCAGAAGATGAGATGGTTGGATGGCATCACTGACTCAATGGACATGTGTTTGAGCAAACTCTGGGAGATAGTAAAGGACAGGGAAGCTTGGTGACTGCAGTCCATGGGGTCACAAAAGAGTTGGACACAATTTAGTGACTGAACAACAACAACATAAGGGTTGGGGCTAGAAAGTGGGGCTAGTTTTCATTTTATCCCCTCCTGTATCATTTGATATTTTAAACATGTATGTGCAGGGACTTTCCAGTGGTCCAATGATTAAGTTTCTATGTTCCCAATGCAGGGGCATGGGTTCCATCCCTGGGAAACTAAGATCCCACATGCTTTAGGGTGTGGCCACAAAGTCATAAACATGTACATGCAACACTCATACATTAAAAATACTACTTAGTAAAAGTAAAGAAAATAGAAGCTCCAATTCCCACTTCAACCACCTACTAAGGGCTCAAAATTCTCCAAGCCAGGCTTCAGTAACACGTGGACCATGAACTTCCAGATGTTCAAGCTGGCTTTAGAAAAGGCAGAGGAACCAGAGATCCAATTGCCAACATCCACTGGATCATCAAAAAAGCAAGAGAGTTCCAGAAAAATATCTATTTCTGCTTTATTGACTATGCCAAAACCTTTGACTGTGTGGATCACAAGAAACTGTGGAAAATTCTGAAAGAGATGGGAATACCAGACCACCTGACCTGCCTCTTGAGAAACCTATATGCAAGTCAGGAAGCAACAGTTAGAACTGGATATGGAACAACAGACTGGTTCCAAATAGGAAAAGGAGTACATCAAGGCTGTATATTGTCACCCTGCTTATTTAACTTCTATGCAGAGTATATCATGAGAAACGCTGGGCTGGAAGAAGCAAAAGCTGGAATCAAGATTGCTGGGAGAAATATCAAAGGTCAGGAAGCAACAGTTAGAACTGGACATGGAACAACAGACTGGTTCCAAATAGGAAAAGGAGTACATCAAGGCTGTATATTGTCACCCTGCTTATTTAACTTCTATGCAGAGTATATCATGAGAAACGCTGGGCTGGAAGAAGCACAAGCTGGAATCAAGATTGCTGGGAGAAATATCAATCACCTCAGATATGCAGATGACACCACCCTTATGGCAGAAAGTGAAAAGGAACTAAAAAGCCTCTTGATGAAAGTGAGCACCTGGTTCCATCACTTCATGGGAAATAGGTGGAGAAACAGTGGAAACAGTGTCAGACTTTATTTTGGGGTCTCCAAGTCACTCCAGATGGTGACTGCAGCCATGAAATTAAAAGACGCTTACTCCTTGAAAGAAAAGTTGACCAACCTAGATAGCATATTGAAAAGCAGAGACATTTTTTGCCAACAAAGTTTCTTTAGTGGTCATGTATGGATGTGAGAGTTGGACTGTGAATAAAGCTGAGCACCGAAGAATTGATGCTTTTGAACTGTGGTGTTGGAGAAGACTCTTGAGAATCCCTTGGACTGCAAGGAGATCCAACCAGTCCATTCTGAAGGAGATCAACCCTGGGATTTCTTTGGAAGGAATGATGCTAAAGGTGAAACTCCAGTATTTTGGCCACCTCATGCGAAGAGTTGATTCATTGGAAAAGACCCTGATGCTGGGAGGGATTGGGGGCAGGAGGAGAAGAAGACAACAGAGGATGAGATGGCTGGATGGCATCACTGACTCAATGGATGTGAGTTTGAGTGAACTCTGGGAGTTGGTGATGGACAGGGAGGCCTGGCGTGCTGTGATTCATGGGTCGCAGAGTGTCAGACACGACTGAGCAACTGAACTGAACTGAACTGAGGTTGGGCATAGCTTTCCTTCCAAGGCACAAGCATCTTTTAATTTCATTGCTGGAGTCACCATCTGCAGTGATCTTGGAGTCCAAGAAAATAAAGTCCCTCACTGTTTCCATTCTTTCCCCATCTATTTGCCATGAAGTGATGGAACCGGATGCCATGATCTTAAGTTTTCTGAATGTTGAATTTTAAGCCAACTTTTTCAATCACTATCCTCTTTCAATTTTATCAAAAGGCTCTTTAGTTCCTTTTCACTTTCTGCCATAAGAGTGGTGCCATCTGCATATCTGAGATTATTGATCCTTCTCCCGGCAGTCTTAATCCAGCTTGAGCTTCATCCAGCCTGGCATTTCACATGATGTACTCTGCATATAAGTTAAATAAGCAGAGTGACACTATATAGTCTTAACATACTCCTTTTCCTGTTTGGAACAAGTCTGCTGTTCCATGTTTGGTTCTAACTGTTACTTCTTGACCTACATACACATCTCTCAGGATGCAGGTCAGGTGGTCTGGTACTCCCAACTCTTTCAGAATTTTCCCTATGCTATATAGCAGGTTCTTATTAGCTGTCTGTTTTATATATGGTAGTGTGATTTATAGTTTAAATTTTACTGTCTTTAGGACCTAGAACCAAAACTAATGTTTTTTTTGTGATCTTCAGCTTAGGAATCTTGCTTGAAAGGTATTTCACGATTCCTCTCCTGACTCCTGTCCTATGGCTATTTGTCTGTGCTATGTGGTACAATTTTCTTTGTTTGCCTACATGTGTTAGTAGAGTTTTCATGAACTTACTAGGGAACATAATAAATAATGTAAGCAGCATAATAATACTAAATGGAATTCTCTACGTTAACCTAGTATAAAAGGAATGTTTTTCCTCTGTGACAGGAAAGTGTACAGATCATTTTGTCATAGCTATGCTTGTTCTCACATCAAATCCAAAATAAATTATAGACATATAATATGTGTTAGTGCTATGTTTTCATTGTGAGTTGAGCAAATCATAAAGCACTACTTAAAGTTACAATAAATGATCCTGGATTCATATATTCATTGTAAAACTTACGAAGCAATAAACAGAGCCCAATGACCTTACTTAGATCAGACATTTATACTTTTAACACTTTGTAGAAATAATATTTGGGCTTCCCATTTGGCTCAGTGATAAAGTATCCAGCTACTAATATGGGAGACACAGGAGATGTGGGTTTGATCCCTGGGTCAGGAAGATCCCCTGAAGGAGGACATGGCAATCCACTCCAGTATTCTTGCCTGAAAAATCCCATGGACAGAGAAGTCAGGTGGGCTACAGTCCATGGGGTTGCAAAGCGTTGGACACACTCAGCATGCACACACATTAAAGTATTAAATGAGTATTAAATATTTACATAAAGATATGCACATATACAACTTGTCCTGAGTTCCAGCATTTCAATGAATAAATATATTCTTAAGTAGCTATTTCAAATCCTAAAAGATGATGTTGTTAAAGTGATGCACTCTTTATAAATTTGGAAAACTCAGTAGGGCTACAGGGCTAGAAAAAGTCAGTTATCATTCCAATCCCAAAGAGTTGGACTCTACTAAGCAAGCATGCACAGACAGACAGAAATAATATTTACATCATCATTTCCCTCATGGCATTTACAGTTGGACCATGTGTCTGGGGATCAAAGATGTAGATATGGATTCCTTTCCTAGAATTCACAAGTTATGTAAATTCTGGTGTGTTATTGGCTTCTAAGCTGTGTAATCACTTCAACTGTAAAATAAAGATCAAAATTTTTACTTTGAAAGATAATTTGCAGAGTTAGGTGTAAATCATATAATGCATATAACTCAGTTCCTGGCTTAAATTATGGGTGCTATAATTATGATATTTTTAGTAATATTAATGCTCCTCCTAATAAAATGTAATGACGGTTGGAGAACAAAAGTCCTATATCACCAGCAAAAACTGTCCCAAATTTAGGCAATATATTTACGTGGATGATTAAGCAGTCTTCCTCAAAGAGATGTATCTACAATAGAGTTTGGAAGATGAATGGACTTCAACATGTAGAAATTAGAGGGAGAAACTTCTGGTAAACTTACTAACACACTCAAAAGGGAAAGTTACAAGAGAGACTTGGACTGTGATTTGGGAACACAAGCAATCCGCTGTGTCTGAAGATATAATCCATATGTCTGAAGATAGAAAGGAATGATGGAATTCTTCCACGTATAAGACTATCGGCAGACTAGAAATTATAGGAAAAGAATCTTGCTTCAAACATCTAGAAATAGTAAATAATTTCCCTGGTGGCTCAGACAGTAAAGCATCTGCCTAAAATGCGGGAAACCCAGGTTCTATCCCTGGGTTGGAAGATATCCTGGAGAAGGAGTTGGCAACCCACTCCAGTACTCTTGACTGGAAAGTTCCATGAGTGGAGGAGCCTGGTAGGCTACAGTCCATGAGGTCACAAAGAATCAGACACTACTGAGCGACTTCACTTTAAGTGAATAGATGAGTTTACAAAAGTAAACTTAATGGAGACCAAAAGGAATAGGATGCTGAAAATGGAAAACTCAATATTAAACTATAGGATGCCTCAGGCATCTACTGGAAACAAGTGTTAACTGAGGTAGCATCAGCCTTTGGTCCAATGTATGAATGAGAGTCAGGTTCCTAGACTCGTGCCTTAATCTATATCCCTCGAAAGAGTGCTTTAAGATTAATTTCATTCTTCGGAAAATAAGAAAGTGAAAGTCACTCAGTCATGTCCGACTCCTTTTGACCCCATGGATTATACAGTCTATGGAATTCCCCAGGCAAGAATACTGGAGTGGGTAACCTGTCCCTTCTCCAGGGAATCTTTCCAACCCAGGAAGTGAACCCAGTTCTCTCACACTGGAGACAAATTCTTTACATTCTAAGCCACCAAGGAACAAAAACTCAGTGATTTTCTCTTAAGGATTGAATCTGATTAGAATGAACAATCAACCAAACAAAAAAATCTCTTCAGATAAAATGTAATCACCAGACTAACCTTTTTTAGTTCAGAATGTGAATCTATATCTGTATCTATATCCATCAATTCAGTTCAGTTCAGTCCTGTCACTCAATCATGTTCAACTCTAAGACCCCATGGACTGCAGCATGCAAGGCCTCTCTGTCCATCACCAATTCATGTCCATCGAGTTGATGATGTCATCCAATAATCTCCTCTTCTGTTGTCTCCTTCTCCTCCTGCCTTCAATCTTTGCCAGCATCAGGATTTTTTCCAAATAGTCAGTTCTTCACATCAGGTGAACAAAGTATTGGAGTTTCAGCTTCAGTATCAGTCGTTCCAATGAATAGTCAGGATTGATTTCCCTTAGGATTGACTGGTTTGATCTCCTTGCGTCCAAGGGACTCTCAATAATCTTCCCAAGACCACAATTCAAAAGCATCAATTCTTCCATGCTCAGCTTTCTTTATGGCCCAGCTCTTACATCCATACAGTCACCATCTGCAGTGATTTTGGAGCTCCAAAAAAATAAAGTCTGACACTGTTTCCACTGTTTCCCTGTCTATTTCCCATGAAGTGATGGGACCAGATGCCATAATCTTCGTTTTCTGAATGTTGAGCTTTAAGGCAACTTTTTCACTCTCCACTTTCACTTTCATCAAGAGACTTTTTAGTTCTTTTCACTTTCTGCCATAAGGATGGTGTCAGCTGCATATCTGAGATTACTGTTATTTCTCCCAGCAATCTTGATTCCAGCTTGTGCTTCATCCAGCCTGACATTTCACATAATGTACTCTGCATATAAGTTAAATAAACAAGGTGAAAATATACAGCCTTGACATACTCCTTTCCCTTAGAACCAGTCCATTGTTCCATGACCGGTTTTAGTTGTTGCTTCTTGACCTGCATACACATTTCCCAGGAAGCAGATGAGGTGGTCTGGTATTCCATCTCTTGAAGAATTTTCCAGTTTGCTGTGATCCACATAGTTATGATTATCTATATCTATAATCCTTATCTATACTTACATACATGGGCACAAATGTGAAAGGACATATTTTCTTCCTGATAAGATTAGTAATGCTAATTTATTCCACTGGAGCTAAGGTTGGGCAGATTCAGTAGTACTCCTACTTAAAAATTTGGAGTTTCATAAATTCAGTGCTATTCATCTGTATCATAAACCCACTGTATACGCAGCATTTACTTAGACCTACCTCCAATCGGATTTGAGAGAGAAAGGGCAACCATTGGTAACATGAAGTTCATTCTACCTTCCATGAGTGCCATGTGTAATAAAGCCCTTTATCTCCAACCCAGGAATCTCATGTCTTGTGCCAGTATCTATGAAATTGTAGCTTCCCTGTTAATTTGCCGGTAGGGTAAAACCCAAACTATCTGCAGTTCTTCACAGTAATATTAGTTGAATTTAGAAGAAGTGACCTTTTCTTTCTAAGATTTTGCTTCCTCATTTGCATAATTCATGAGCTGAATTATACATAAGATTCCATTAAATGCTGAGATTTTAAGGTTTGAGTATTCTAATTATTTTAATACTAATTCTCAGGATGCCAAGATGGCAATTGTCCTGCCTATACATATTAATCCCCCAGACACATTAATTCCCCAGACAGTGGTCAATGGTGTAGTCTGTTGGCCAAGTTAGATGGTGTCACATTTTCAAAATGATAGTTTGTCTTAATTAAGAATTTGGAGAAGTGACAACCCATTCCAGTGTTCTTGCCTGGAGAATCCCCATGGACAGAGTCGCCTGATGGGCTGCAGTCCATGGGGTCACAGAGTCGGACATGACTGAAGAGACAGCACACACAGGATGCACAGATGTGATGTTAAACTGATACCTATTTTTTTCGTGGGCGTCCCTTCTGGCTCAGTTGGTAAAGACTCTACCTGCAATGCAGGAGACCTGGGTTTGATCCCTGAGTTGGGAAGATCCCCTGGAGGAGGGCATGGCAACCCATTCCAGCATTCTCGCTTGGAGAATCCCCAGGGACAGAGGAGCTTGAAGGGCTGCAGTCCATGGGATCATGAAGATATTAATCAGTTCTGTGTAAAATCACGTTCAAATAAATGACTCACATTTTTAAGGACTTACTATGTACTATACAATTTATGTATAAAATACTTTTAAACCCACTATAAATGTTAATATAAATAAAAATTTGCCAAGTAGTCATTATCACTGAAGATAAGGGATATGAAAAATGTAAGGTCACATACCTAGTAAATGAGGTTTATCTAATTCAGGTTTCAGGCAAACATCTTGTTGGTTCCTCAATATTCACCTCAAAATCCTTATTATTAGACCATTTCTCCAAAATAGGGTCTCTTAATTCATTGGTTTCTGATTGTTTTTTCCTTTTCCCAGAATGTTTCCAAAATAAGACATTCTCTGAAGATCTACAATTAGGGCTTTGAATTTAAGAGCATTATTTTCTTTTCTGTATACATGAAATAGGGAGGGACTCAGCTAAAATTAAAATGAAGCAAAGCAAAACCTCACAAAATACTGCTTAAGAATAAAGGGACCTGGCTTCTACCAACTATGTTACTCCTGAAGGATTATTTCTGAGCTTCACTTGAAGGGAGAGTAATTACAAAAGAATTACAGCTAGCAGTCTCCCACATAGAATCACCAAGAAAAAGCATTAAAGTAACCTAGAAATGGAAACATTATTCTACAAGTGATAGTTGAGGACTAATTTCCTGACTGAGTTTTCTTTGACACAAGAGATACTCATATGGAAACAAAAATAAAACTTATACAGTTTAAAATCTTGTTAATGGACTTCTCATGAATGCAAATCTTGTTAATGGAAATCTCATTAATCTCAACTGTAAAGAATCTACCTGCAATGCAGGAGATATAGGTTTGATTCCTGGTTTGGGAAGATCCCATGGAGGAGGTCACAGCAACCCACTCCAGTATTCTTGTCTGGAGAATCCCATGGACAGAGGAGCCTGGAGAGCTACAGTCCATAGAGTTGCAAAGATTTACACGTGACGAAAGCAACTAAGCATGCAATCATGTGACCACCAAAAAATATAAGCATCTTTGACGTTAAGACCTATTGTTTTCTAGAAGAATTACTTACTATTAACTTACTATTCTAGAGACTAGGTTTTTAAGATAATTTCATTTGTCTACCAGTAAGGGAGAAAACATACCATAATTGAATTGATCCTTAAACTTAATATCTCTGATGCACCCAACATTTCGCTACAGTCTTTGTAGTAAAAACAGTGACCTAGAGGGGTGGGATGGGGAGGGAGATGGGAGGGAGTTCCAAAGGGGAGGGAATATATGTATACCTGTGGCTGATTTATGCTGAGGTTTGACAGAAAACAGCAAAATTCTGTAAAGCAATTATCCTTCAATAAAAAATAAATTAACTTAAAAAAGTCATTACCTAGTATTAGTCTTTGATCTGCCATTAGCACTATAAGACATTAAACAAACCATCTACTATCTGTGAGCTTTGTATTCATCTGCAAAACTGATCACTGATACCAACAGTAATGCATTTATTTAATTTCCCTGGAAGCAACAAGGCACTAAAAATAAATTTTGTGTTTTTAAAGTGTTTTATAGCAATTTTATATTATATATAATAATTATATTAATAATACATATAAGGCATATGTATTGCTTGTAGAAATGTTATTATTTAAGAGCCTACAACTTTGTTTCTAGACTCTAGTTTAACATTGCCAGATGACTACAGTGAACTGGTTTCCATCTTCCATAAAATGCATGATTAGCAGAGACTGTGAACTTAGTTTCACTTCCGTGTTACTAGCTGATTTACATTTCTGATCATTATCCATATTATATTACTTTTTAACTAATTATTTTTTAAGTCATGACCTCTCATGGCAACTTAACCTAAGAAATTGCCTGAAATACAAAGATGTTTTTAAAAATTTAGCAGGAATAATGCATAAAAACATTTCTCTTACCAATGTTTAGAATAACAAATAAGTGTGTGGAGGCTAAATTGACAGTAATAAATAGAGAATTCAATAAATATACACTCTTCACTTGGAATATTGTACATCCAAAATAAACATTGGTTCCAAAAAAACTTTTAATATTACTAAAGAATACTGACACCATGTCAAGTGAAAAAGTGAAACAAAGTTATAAGATTTCAAGGACAGTGAAGTTTACCTGCTACTGCTGCTAAGTCGCTGCAGTCGTGTCCGACTCTGTGAGACCCCATAGACAGCAGCCCATCAGACTTCCCCGTCCCTGGGATTCTCCAGGCAAGAACACTGGGGTGGGTTGCCATGCCCTTCTCCAATGAGTGAAAGTGAAAAGTGAAAGTGAAGTTGCTCAGTCGTGTCCTACACTTAGCGACCCCATGGATTGCAGCCCACCAGGCTCCTCCATCCATGGGATTTTCCCGGCAAGAGTACTGGAGTGGGGTGCCATTGCCTTCTCTATAAGTTTACCTAGGATATACATATTGAATGGAAAAGGCAATGGCATACCACTCCAGTACTCTTGCCTGGAAAATCCCATGGATGGAGGAGCCTGGTGGGCTGCAGTTCATCAGGTCGCACAGAGTCGTACACGACTGAAGCGACTTAGCCGCAGCAGCAGCATATATATTGAATAGACAAATCTGAATTAGAATTTCAATTCTACCAAATACTAGTTAAATTATTAAAAGGACATTAATATCTCTTCCCTTTGCCTGATCAATAAAAAAAAAAAGTAATAATACTTTCTTCATATGGATTTTATGAGGATACCTAGTTCAATGCTTGCTTTAAATGCAATGATTCAAATAAAAGTTAATAATTTTCAATATTACCACTGTTTATTATGTTGAGAACCATGGCCAAAAGAAAAAAAAAAAAAAGATCTACCATAGTAAGAGAAAGAGAGAGTGCTAATTCTTGTTTTTCTACAAAAGTTTTTTCTTTAGGTATTATCCAAAACCTCTAAGAAAAAAAAAGTATATAAGCATTATTAAGAAATATAGGATAAATGCCAGGATAAATAGCTGAAACCATTGAAAGCTATTGCTCTTCTGGGACAAGAATTATTGGCAGAAAGTGGCTGGTCAGGTTATTGTCGTTATTATAAGCTTTGTAATTCAATCTGTATCCCATTGTATATCTATCACACTGATAATGATGAAAATTACATTTGAAAAGAGAAATGCATTAGATGGTGAAACTGAATAATCTACTCAGTATCTTAATGCACTAGGACGGTTGTTTAGAGCCTAGAATTGGCAAATTAAAGCAGCTTAATACAAGAATACTGTTACATTTTCTGAAAAGAAAACCAAATTGAATCAACTATGCTTTCATTTGTGTTTTTTATTACTTAAATTGTTTATGTATATGTATACAATATCTCACCCAGCCCAACCTCTTTTATCCTCTCCAGAACCTCCTAGAGTTAATCATCAATGGAGAAATCAGTGTTCCCCCTACCAGGCAAGCTTTCAGACCTGTGCAAGTATCATTGTCAGTAACACTGCTTCATATTTTGAAATTTATTGGAATCTTTTTTATATTACCTGTTTGAAGCTTATCAATATTGATAAATTAAGATCAAATTCATGTTGATGTATGGCAAAACCAATACAATATTGTAAAGCAATTAACCTCCAATTAAAATAAATAAATTTATATTTAAGATCCAATTCATAAACTAAACCAGAGTATTTACCAATATTGTTGGTAATAATATGAGTGGTAAATATTTCCTTTCTCCACTCTTCACTATTTAAAGTTTTCAAGATGGGCACTAACCTTTATCTTGTCTTTCTTCATTTGCTATGGAAATCTCCCTGAAGCAACATAGCCTTGGTAAGGAAAGTGAAGAAAACAGGAGGTCATGCATTAATTCATGGAACATCACTTAGAGAAGACAATCTTAAGCCCAATGTTTTCTATTTAGCTTTGATGACATAATTACCATCTCATGAGCCAAAAGTTGTATGAAAAGACTTTCTGCATGGATGAAACCATGTCAATATTCAGCTGGCATTAGTTGAGTTTCTTCACACTGAAGGCTGCACACTTCCAGATTTTCATTAGAAGCCTGGCCAAGTCAGCACCATTCATTAACTGCCTCTTTACTGAATAGGAAAAATGAATGAAGTCCTTTAATCTGACATTAATAAATGGCAACCATCTGGGAAACTATTCAAATGGAAAATGTTGAGGTTCATCATTGAAATTATATTTGATGACTTGGGTTTGTTCTGGCCCATTTAAAGATATAATTTTCACAAGACTTTATCTGTGATGGTAGGTGATAACAGGTACTCTAGCCAAATCATAGGGTGAATTTAAGCAGGACTCAATAGGACTAAGAGGCATTTTAATAGAAAAAAAATATGAAAGCTGAAAGTACCACTGTGGAACATCTAGGTGAAGAATTTCTCAAACTTATAAGAATTAATCTGTTTTTTTCTTTAAAGAAAGTATACGAATTGCCAGTCCAGGTTTGATGCATGATACTGGGTGCTTGGGGCTGGTGACTGGGATGACCCAAAGGGATGGTACGGGGAGAGAGGACAGAGGGGGGTTCAGGATGGGGAACACGTGTATACCTGTGGCGGATTCATGTTGATGTATGGCAAAACCAATACAATATTGCAAAGTAATTAACCTCCAAGTAAAAAAAAATTTTTTTGATATATATATAATTAAGCACATAGGCAACTAGATTGGCCCTTATTCACTTCATTTTGCAGATGGGAAAGTTAAAGTTCAAACAGAAAAACCAAGGAAGTTACTGTAATTCTTCCTTCAGAGCTCAATGATGGAATATTCTTCAAAAGAATTATCACCATTTACCTCCTAAATCCTTTGGCAGCATTTAGAAACACCTTATAAGTAAACAAGTACAGAAAGAAAATAATGTACTACTTTTACTTCATATTTCTGTAATAAAATGTTTTGCAGTGTGTGCAATGAGTATATCATTTAGATCAAGATTAGAGACAGATGATTTGCAAATTAGGTGACACGAAGTAAACTTTGAAAAATGAATGTATATTGCATTAAAATGTGTTATTTCTTTTTGTTTCTTTTATTTCAACAACTCTGTGATCTTCAATAAGGAAAGAGACTAAGCTTTTCCATATTGGTATATACAGTGCTTGAATGACACCTAGAACAGAGTATGTGAGTATGGCTTGCACATCCCAATTCAAGTTGAATTTGAGTACACACATTGAAAACTCTAGATGTAGTTCAGAAAAAATACGTGTTTTGTTTCATAAATTTTCATTTTCTTCCTTCAATAACTGGTAAATAACTGGCTGCCAGATGAGTTTTGCCTCTGCTGTGGCTATTTCTGATGGGATAATTTAGTTAAGCATCTCTGCATATCACAAATATTATCCAAGAAAATAAAAAGTATTCACAGCACTCAAACAGTAGGAAATATCTACATAAAGACCCAGAAGATTCAAATTAAACATTAGTAGATTTCCTTGAGAAAACATAAACAATGAGCCATCCATTTGCTCATTCATACATTTATCCAATATAAATAAGAGCCTCAGTTCAGTTCAGTTCAGTCGTGCAGTCGTGTCCGACTCTTTGCGACCCCATGAATCGCAGCACGCCAGGCCTCCCTGTCCATCACCAACTCCCCGAGTTCACTCAGACTCACGTCCATTGAGTCTGTGATGCCATCCAGCCATCTCATCCTCGGTCGTCCCTTTCTCCTCCTGCCCCCAATCCCTCCCAGCATCAGGGTCTTTTCCAATGAGTCAACTCTTCGCATAAGGTGCCCAAAGTACTGGAGCTTCAGTTTTAGCATCATTCCTTCCAAAGAAATCCCAGGGTTGATCTCCTTCAGAATGGACTGGTTGGATCTCCTTGCAGTCCAAGGGACTCTCAAGAGTCTTCTCCAACACCACAGTTCAAAAGCATCAATTCTTCGGCACTCAGCCTTCTTCACAGTCCAACTCTCACATCCATACATGACCACAGGAAAAACCATAGCCTTCACTAGACGGATCTTAGTCGGCAAAGTAATGTCTCTGCTTTTGAATATACCAAAAAGAGTTAAGTAAATATCAAAGATGATACTTTTCTGAAGTATACTTCGTGTATATGTATACTTTCAAGATACTTTTTTCATCTCCCTATAAACAACTTTATTATTCATACACTTCAGACAAGAAGACTGAAGTACATCTCAACTCTTCTATTGTCTTCCAGTTTTTTCTCCACAAAGTAAGAACCTTAAGAGGCTGCTGCTCTACTGCTACCTCCTTAAATACCGAGAGTAACTGACATAGGCAATGCCCGTACCATTTATGTATACTTAATTTTTTTGCTAACATGGATTCATTTTTTAAAACATGCTCCAACAAGAACTGTTCATGCTACATACATGAAACTATGTGTCAGAAATTGTGGCAATATACTAGATAAACAAAAATAAATGACATGGTTTTTGTCCATAAGAGGTTCAGAGACTGAGAAGGGCAGGTATATAAACATAAAATTTCCAAGAAAAAATTACTAGATATGCTAATAGAGATAAGTATTAGTATTAGTCCCTCGTTGTATCTGAGTTTTTGCGACCCCATGGACTGTAGCCTGCCAGGCTCCTCTGTCCATGGGATTCTCTAGGCGCAAATACTGGAGTGGGTTACCATTTCCTCCTCCAGGGGACCTTCCCAACTGTACATAAAGGAGACTTCATGAATGTGCATTAGAGGATACCTCAGGTTAACTGTCATAGAAAACTGTCTGTTGAGCCTTTAAATTCTATACCAATTCTACACCTCTGGTTGGCCGATTGTTTGTTTCTTTATTTAGGTTTTAAGGTGAATGACCTGAGGCTATTCGTTTCCATCAACCTGATTGCAAATCTAAAGGCACATTTGAAATGTCTATTTTTCTTGCCATCCTCAGAAGAGATTGCTGCAGATCTACTCTATGATTCTCATTCTTTTCAGCTTACAATACAAATAGCTTATTATTTTTTGCAACCTATGTCTTATAATAAAGCAATGCTGAAAAAATAAATAGAAGAATGTTCAGTTGCCATATAGGCTATGAAAATGATTTGCTGGTGGTGCTTTTTAAGCTTGATTCTAAATAGATTTACGAAGAATGGTACTTAGAAGACATGGTTCAAATTTTGCTATTTAAGGTATCTTGAAATTATAGGCTCACTCTCCCTAAAATTTCAAAAAGCTTAGAGCTTAGGCTTTTAAGGGTATAGCAGTGATAATAGCTTTCATAGTCATTTCTAAAAAGCAACACTTACTTAATAGTTTTCTGTCTCCAATGGTTCTCTAATATACTTGTAGAAGGAAGGCAACAGAAAACCAAGAATAAAAATAGCTGAGCTCTCCACAATTGGGCTTCCTGCTTACTTTCCCTGTTCAAGGAAAAGAGGAGACACCATCTTGCAATAGAGGCTTCATAGACAACTGGGCTTCTCCAGTGACAATCGGCATTTGATGCCCCAAATCTCTTGGTTCTTCTTGTTGCCAATGGTCGGCCTGGTGATGGTGGTGAAATGGGAGCAATTAATCTGTAGATGAGAGAGGGCTTCTTTAACAGTTGAAGGGTACATCTGGTACGATTCCAAAGACTTGTAGTGTTTTTAATGTGGGAATTTCTCCAAGCTCAAGAAAAGTTTCAGGTATTATGCCATAGCACCGACAGAGTGATAGGTGTTGGAGGTAGTTGAGTTGGGAAAATTCTGGAAAGCAGTCATTTTTTCAGCATGACACTATCACTTAAATCTAGGTGGATAAGATTGGGACATCTTCCAACTAAGGTAGAGACATCTGATCTCTGCAGATTCTTTTTGGTACCAGCTGAAATTCAGCTGGGTGATGGTCTCTGTCTGACACGTGTGCAACAGCCACCTGTACATGCTTTTCAGTGAAATCATAGCACCAAAAGCAGTTCAGCTCATCCGATCTGGAACAGCTGCTCAGCAAAGTCTTCAGGGCAGATTCAGAGAATCCAGAACACCCAGAAAGGTTTAGTAGTAGTAAATTTGTGTTCTGAGCAAGATTATCAACAATGGGATCTGAAAGTTGGAGGCCTTCCAGGCTGAGATTCTGCACCTTGGAGCAGTGAGACAGAAGGCCATGCAGGTAGATACATTGATCACAGAGTTCAACATGTCCAGGTGCTGTAGACGAAAAGGGCTGAAATGTTCAACTAATGGTTGGTCCATAAATGATAGTGGAAGGCATAAATGACAGTGGAAGGCAACCACCCCTCGGGACAAAAGCCAACCAACCACATCTGGGTAGAGGTTTCTGCCCGCGAGGTCTACAGTCTGCCAGAGAGCCTTGTCAAACACTAGATGATACCATCTCTTACAAAAAATGGAGACTTTCAGGAGTTCAGGGAGGTACAGACAGGAAAAGATTCCTAAGAGCAGCTCGTCTGGAAGGAGCCAAAAGAAACACCTGGAAAGTTCTCTCGGTTTAGGTTAGGTCTGCAGACAATCACAGAGTCCTTGTCATTCCCTTTGCTTTTCAGCCGTTGTCGTGGGGGACTCGGTGGATGGCCCAAGTTTGAAAGCAATTCCTGGGGGATGTTCTCACTGTTTCACCTCCTCCTTCTCTAGGGCGGGACCTCCATTCCTGGAAGCAGTTCAGAAGTCTTGCTGGAATTCCATCCCCACGTGAAACTGGTGATAACGTTGCTACTCTGCTCGGATACTCCTGGAGGTGTTTCCCGTGCGTGGCGTCCGCAGTTTCGGGAGTTAAGGATTGGTTAAAATGTTGCACCAAAGCAAAGATCATGCTTCCTCAGGATTTTGAGCATCTAGCTTGATTAATAGCTCAGATTCAATGAGCAATCACTGTAGGCAAAGGAAGTATACCTGATAGATCGACTCTAACTTCCTGACCGTGGTGTTAAAGGATTTCCAGGATCTGATTTCAACCCATGCTTCAGCCTCATCTTCAGTTCCTCCCTATCACACCCCCTGACTCTAGTCCTAAGAATTACGAGAACTCTTCCAACATCCTTTGACTTCTATAATATTTTATATTTTTGTTCTTCCATTGCCCACTAATGCCTCACATATAAATACCTTGAAGAAAGTACATTCGTGTCACCACTCATTTCAAATGGATCTATATTTAAGTTCCAGATAACTAATTCAGTTAATGTCAAATTTTATTAAACCTAAGAGACCATTAATTAAAGAATAAACTACTATGTTTGGTATTTCTATGAATAAAAAATAGTGTGCTTCCAATATTTATGATAATATGCATTCAACTTTAAGAGGCATCTGATTTCAGTAATGTTCATATACGAAAAAGTATCATAGTATTAATAATATGCACTGTTTAAATTATTGAGTAAAATGTTTTTGCTCATTAGACAAATGAGGAAACTTTGACAAAAGGGAGTAAAATAATTTCCTGAAGACCAGACAGCCAGTCTAATTTAGGAATAAAATTAAGAGGCCCTGATTGCTGCAATGGTGTAATTTTCAGTTTACCATAATTTAAAATATGAATTATTTATAGTAGAAATAGCAAGTTGAAAATTATGTCTCTTCTTTGATACAAGACATGCCAGTTTTAGAGAAGAACTCATTTAATGTACAAAATTCAATCTAAATTAGTCATATTTTATGTAAAAATATGATTTAATTAATATGTTGTAATTGAAGTTTTGTCATCAACAAAATCGTTTTAAATGAAACATCCTTATAACTACTCTTAATTGCAATAAAATTGAAAATGTAAAATTCAAAAATATGTATACACAAAATAAACTCTAACTTGTACATTGACATTTTACCAATGAGGAAACACAGATGTAGAGAAGTTAGGCCACTGGCCAATTATTCAAATAAAATTTCAAGTTAACATAGAATTTTCTGTACATCTTGAATGTGCCCCCGTACTGGGTTTATATGATCTATCTTTTCCAGTTGTAGTCAATCTACCACTTAGCCCAATTAATTTTGTAAACCATCTTTGATTTGTTCTATCATTTGGATATATTTTGTGGTCCTCAAAATATTAGAAGAAAATACTCTGCGTTTTAGGCCAACTCCATTTTATGAGTGCATAATTTTACTAGAAAGGTTATTTCTCTGATTTAATGAAACAGAAATCCTGCCACAGTCTGTTATTACTCAGTGGGCAAGACTGGCCTGAGCCAGTTGACAGTCATTTAGCCTTGCAGCAGTGAGTTAGACTACTTATTGAGTGTAATGATTATTTGATGAGACAAGCTATTAAAATGGATTCTGCCAAAGATGAAAAATAGTGGAAAACTCTCATTTACTTTAATTTTTTTTTTTTCCTTTTTCCAACTGCTGAGACAAGCCTACTAACACTTTGATCAGCCAGTTTGAGAACAGATATGATGGTCTAAGGGTACTATGAGTGAATGAAAGAGAAAGAAGGGAAAAGTGCCTATTTTGTGCCGGGTATTACTTAAATCAATTTTAGTAGATATCTGGTTTAAATCTCTTAACTACTTTAAGAGTATTCCCTGTTGAGTTCACTGGCTCTGAAAAGTAAAACTGCTTATCCAAGCTCATGTAGGTGGTAAACAAGCAAAATGACATCTCATAGTCTGATCTGAGTTCCTATAATTCTTTAGGCTATATTACAATACAGTGATTTTATTGTGGGTATATTATTTGAAGGTTTTCACATATTTAGTGTAGTTGGCATAGTGAAAAAAATTCATGTATTTATAGATGGGCTTTCCTTGCGGCTCAGCTGGTAAAGAATCTGCCTGCAATGCAGGAGACCTAAGTTTGATCCCTGGGTTGGGAAGATCCCCTGGAAAAGGGAAAGGCTACTCACTCCAGTATTCTGGCCGGGGGAAACCCACGGACCATATAGTCTGTGGGGTCACAAAGAGTCACATACGACTATTGTATTTATAGATAGCTTTTGCAAATATCCTGAAGATTCTAAATACCTATTAAAGGGTTGAGGTTGAGACTAAAGTGAAACAGTGAACTGAGCTGGAATCATAAAACAGGGTATTGTATTGGTTTTGCCATACATCAATATTGTAATTAACCTCCAATTAAAATAAATAAATTTAAATTAAAAAAAATAAAATAAAACAGGATACACTGCATTCTCCAGACCAGGGTCATAAAGTTGGAATATTCCTGGAGACCTGAGAAACGTTTAATGCAAGGTTTTGAACTGATAATTTGAAGTGTCAAATTGTTCATTGGTTTCTTTGCATCCCTGGCATCGATTGACTTCTAAACACGTAATCAGATAGTGCGAATCTGTGCAGGTATTGATGCTTTATGATACAGACTTGCATAAGCTTTTCTGAGACTTGTCTGAAATCTCTCTATTACAGTATACACTAGAAATACAAACTTTCCATGGAAGGGTGATCACACCAACACACACATGGAGGACTTGTGGAAAACATAATACAATCTTTTCTTATGTCTATGTAGTTCAAAGAAACCAGAAGTTCTACAAATCCCTGCTTCAATGTAGTAGGCTACTACAATACAGTAAGGGGTAAAGAAAAGCTTTGCTCTTCTATGGCAGGTGTATTGTAAAAATATTTTCTTCTTCCTTTTTAATTTCTTTTCTAGTTTCTCCAAAATAAGTCTTTTTTATGTGGGAGTAATATCTTACAGAGACCACAGAGCACTGAACTCATTTGAGGCACTTAAATAAATTAGTGATATTCAATATCTAGGTTGATCTATCTCATAGTGAAATTAGTATAATTGTGTCTTTTCTTCTTTAAAAAAAAAGTCAACAAATTATAAGTGATTCTCTTGTGTGGGGACTAAGTATTTTGAATTAAGTCATAACTTATGGAAACTTTATCAAATTAGGATAAATGAGGCAAAAAGTTTTCATGCCGTAGGTTGAATTAAAGTTAGTCTCAGCAATGTATATTAAAGAAAGCTATAATTAACTTTTGGGCTTTTCCAGGAATTAGCATCTGAACCATCCCTGGCCCAGATGGTAAAGAATCTGCCTGCAATGAAGGAGACCTGGGTTTGATCCCTTGGTCTGGAGGATCCCCTGCAGAAGGGAATGGCAGCCCACTCCAGTATTCTTGTCTGGAAAATCCCATGGATGAAGGGGCCTGGTGGGCTACCATTCATGTGGTCACAAAGAGTTGGACATGACTGAGCAACTAACACACAATTAACTTTAAGAAATCAAATGGGAAAACAAAACAAAAAATGCATCCTCTAAAAGTGTGGCTTACAGTTTAATTTGGATTCAAACTGTATCTTTTAAACAGCAATGTCAGGATCACAAGTCACTTTGTAATGTCATAAAAAAATGTTACAAGTGTGTAGTTGAAGGGTCTTAGAGGGACTGTTTGAAGTCTGGTACTTTGTTCAATGATTCACTTACAGGTTATTCAGAACTTTCTTGGGAAAAAAAAATGAAAGCAGGATAGCATTTTGGAAGTGATCATTCTGAAACCTCTGTGAGTAATGAACTAGGTAAGTTATCCTTAAGATGAAAATTGTGTTTGCAGTAGAAGCCAATATCTCTTGTCAAAGCTTATGTGTATACATATTGCCAGAATTTTTCTTTCTACTTATGCTAGAATCTCAGCGCACAGAGTATCCATAGACACTGTATCTAATAATGCACTGTAGGAATTTAATACTTATTAGAAACCTTGATGATACTAAGAAGGGAATTCAAACAGATACCTTATGGAGGTTAAAATATGTTAGAAAAAAATAGAAAAAATATTACGATCTCAGATAAAGCAGTATCACATTTTATTTCATTATTCTTGATTAGGTGATAAAGGATTTATCATCAAAATTCACAAAAATTTCATATATTACCCAGAGAATTAGATATAGATCACATAATTTTGTGTTCTGCTTATTTTCCTACTGACCATTCTCCTGGCAATGATTTTGGAGATTCCAAATGAGACAACTTTTTTGCTAAAATAATTAGTGTAAAAGAAACAGGTTAGAGTTATATTATTATTTATTAAGAAAAAATAGTGCTGAATGGAAACCTAAAGACCATCATATGTTCACAATTTTCCACTAATGTCACTACCACAGAAAAGAATTACAAGTATTTTCAGTTGTAAATATTACAGAAATGTAAAAAAGTTATAACACTAATGCAACTGTATATATGACATTTTCAATAAGAGCACATATTTATATAGATAATTCAGTCTATTAATAGAATCTCTAAAATCATTTACTTCAAAATAAGAATATAGAAAACAAGAACCTGATCTTTACATTTTTTTCTAGACAGTTTTAATATATCCTATCCAAATATCAAGATACAAATTAGAAAACACTGCCCATTCTAAAATTTTATATTTATTTAGATAATAGTGAAGAGGTTGAAGCTCTACTTATGATAAATACAGACACAAAATTTTTACCATTCTCTAAAGAAATCAACTGTATGTGATTAATTCTTTCTCTCACTTAAATGGACCTCCATCTCTGTGTAAGGTAATGGCAAGGTATTTGAAAATGCAAAGATGGCATATACATTTAGTATTCATGAAAATTATGAAAACATGCAATTTTCATGTTTTCATATAATTATAAAATGTTCATGTAATTATAAATTATATAATTTTCACATGATTATAAATTATATAATGCAAATCACAGTAAGATATTGCTACACACTATTAGAGTGACTAAAATTAAAACAATATTGGTGCCAACACCAAAAATTATCATATATGTGGAGAAATTTGATTCTCAGACATTTCACATGGGAATGTAAAATGGTAGTCACTATGAAAAAGTTTGGGTTTCCTTGGTGGTTCACCAAGGAAATTCAGAAGACCTGGGTTTTGTCCCTGGGTCAGGAAGATCCCCAGGAGAAGGAAATGGAAACCTACTCCAGTATTCTTGCCTGGAAAATCCCATGGACAGAGGAACGAAAAGTTTAGAGCTTTCTAAAAAGAACTAGACATCTAATCATCATTTAACCTTACAATTCAACAACTGTGAATTTATCTCAGAGAAATAAAAACATATTTATGCAAAAACCTGTAGAGCAAAAATTCATAGAAGCTTTATTTATTATAGCTAAACTCTGGAATCAGTTCAAATGTTCTTCAACAGATGAATTGTTAAACAGTAGTGCATTCATGTCATGGAATATTGATACACATAACTTAGGTAAATCTCCCTAGAATCATGCTGGGTGAAAAAAATTTCCAAAAGGCTATAATATGCTATGCCATTTTATTTCTGATGACATTTAAGAAATGAAGGACAAATTTAGTGGTAAGGATTAGGGATGGCTGGGGAAACTGGTGGGATGTGGGTATGATTATTCAAAAACAACAGCCAAGATTTTATGGTTTTGGTACTGTCTAGAATCTTTGCTACAATGCTATGCTATGTACACAAGTTCAGTTCAGTTCAGTCGCTCAGTCGTGTCCAACTCTTTGTGACCCCATGAATCACAGCACGCCAGGCCTCTCTGTCCATCACCAACTCCTGGAGTTCACCCAAACTCACGTCCATCGAGTCGGTGATGCCATCCAGCCATCTCATCCTCTGTCATCCCCTTCTCCTCCTGCTCCCAATCCCTCCCAGCAGCAGAGTCTTTTCCAATGAGTCAGCTCTTCGCATGAGGCTGCCAAAATACTGGAGTTGCAGCTTCAGCATCAGTCCTTCCAATGAAAACCCAGGACTGATCTCCTTTAGAATAGATAGGTTGGATCTTGCAGTCCAAGGGACTCTCAAGAATCTTCTCCAACACCACAGTTAAAAGCATCAATTCTTCAGTGCTCAGCTTTCTTCACAGTCCAACTCTCACATCCATGCATGACTGCTGGAAAAATAGCCTTGACTAGACAGAACTTTGTTGGCAAAGTAATGTCTCTGCTTTTGAATATGCTATCCAGGTTGGTCATAACTTTTCTTCTAAGGAGTAAGTGTCTTTTAATTTCATGGCTGCAGTCACCATCTGCAGTGATTTTGGAGCCCAAAAGAATAAAGTCTGACAAAACTACCTAAAATTAAACTTCGCATACATACATACTCATAGATATGAGTACCAATAAAACTATGGATATCTAGTTTACATTAACATAAATTAGCTTACTCTTCTCACCTATGTCTTGATGTTTGCTCAAATTTGTGTCCGTTGAGTCAGTGATGCTGTCTAACCATCTCATCCTCTGCTGCCCTCTTCTCTTTTTGCCCTTAATCTTTCCCAGCATTAGAGCATTTTCCAATGAGTTGACTCTTCGGCCAAATTATTGGAGCTTCAGCATCAGTCCTCCTCCTAATGAATATTCAGGATTTATTTCCTTCGTTCTTTTACTGTACTCAAATTTACAATTACCTCAGTTAAAATATGTGTAATGTTCAGAAGTAAAACAGTTTTACTGACTCGATGGACATGAGTCTGAGTGAACTCCGGGAGTTGGTGATGGACAGGGAGGCCTGGCATGCTGCAATTCATGGGGTCGCAAAGAGTCGGACACGACTGAGCAACTGAGCTGATATTTCCACAAAATATAGTAAGTACTAAGTTAATGACACTCTAGGGTTCAAAGAATGAAATATTTTGAAATTAAACCAGAAGGAAGAATAGAAAACCAAATTTAATCAGAGTCTAGTATTTACATAAGAAAAGAAAAATGAAAACTGCTTCTTCGTATTTGAAATCAATTGTCAGCCATGACTGTGAAATGTACGCTGTCATGTATTTGCAAAGCCAGAGCTGGGAGAACATTAGTCATTGACCAGTGCATCAGGTACAAGGTAGGTGAATTAAGAAGAGAGAAGACAGAATAAAAAGAAGTTATGAAACAAATGTATTCCTTAGGCAGTGAGTAATCAGAAATATACTGGAATAATACTCTGTTTCACGGTGATGATATCAAAGTCATCTATCACTGTGATTACAATATGCTGAGCCACCGCATCACAGCTGTCCATGAGCTGCAGTATGTTTGGCTGCCCCACAGCAATATTGCAATTTTAATTAACATTTGGGGAGCAGCAGATCAGTTCAACAGTTCTTCTCATTTAATTGATAGCCTTTTGAAAACCAGGCTGCTTGTTTTATGCATGGACCATTGCTTACCACCTGCAGAATTTATTTGGATGGCTAACTATTAAATCTTATCTGTTATCATCAGGAAGCCAAATGCACATAATTTTTGTTTTGAAGTGCATTTCAAGGAATTAGTTCACACATTAAAGGAGCTATGTTTTGTAAAGGAATAGAGGAAATTTTTTTTTCTATTTATTTTGATCCTTCATAAAGAACATTTAGAGGATATACTGATATAATCTTTAGACACAGAAGTACACTTTATAGATGTTAATACTAGTACTTGAGATAGAAACAATTTTTGAAATATAATTCCATGAATGTTTTCAGACATACAGTAGATACTTTCGGTTGCTTACCTAGCATCACTCTCATCTTCTTCTTTTGTAACAGAATCCCAGAGTTCTTCAGATACTCATCTCTCCAAGTTTGTGAATCTCATTCAGGAGTTACAGAGCCTATTCACAGCTCCATTAAATAGACTGAGAAAGTCAGAATAATCGTATCTTCCTTTTTGATATTTGAATCAAGAATGACCACGTGATCTAACACAGTTGGAGTGGTTTACCAAAGTTTCTGTGAAAGTGTCCTTCTGTGTTTCCAACAGATGAGGTTTCCTTCAAGTATCTCAGCTTTTGTGCTGAATCTGTGAAAATGTCATTTTGTTTTTACAGTCTCACATCATCCTATAATCTAGTAAGGAAGATATTTCATGGACTTAAAAGTGGTCATTTCTATGAGATGCTTTGATGGATTGAATAAAATGTGGACTAATTATTGATCATTCAATTTAATAATATGAAGATCACAAAGATCTTGATAACATCAATATCCATGGGATACTGGAAACAACCCAAGGGTCCATCAACGGATGAGTGGATAAATGAAATGCTGGACACATATTAAGTTGAGCATTCAGTTCAGTTCAGTTGCTCAGTCGTGTCTGACTCTTTGCGACCCCAAGAATCGCAGCACGCCAGGCCTCCCTGTCCATCACCAACTCCTGGAGTTCACTCAGATTCACGTTCATCGAGTCAGTGATGCCATCCAGCCAAAAAGTTGAACATTACTTAGCTATAAAAAGGAATGAAGTTCTGATACATGGTGCAGCAGGAATAAACCTTTGCTATATTATACTGAATGAAAGAAACTAGGTACAAAAGAATAAATATTGCATGTTTCCACTTACATGACATACTTAGAATAGACATATTCATTGGAAGTTTCCCAAGGGTGGCACAGGGTGAGGGAGTGGAAAATTGGGAGTTACTGGTTAATAAATAAATAGTTTCTGGTTGAGACAATGAAAAGTTTTTGGGATAGATAGGTGTGATGGCTGCACAGCACTGTGAACATAAAACACCACTGAATTATGCACTTAAAAGTGGTTAAATGACAAAATTTAAGTTGTATACATACATATATATGTATCTTATGACAATAAAAAAGTAAATTATATTTTATAGATGATTGATATAGACAGTCCTTTCAGAGAATTTTCTATAAAATAAGTAGAGATATTAAATGCTATTGAACAAGTAAGTGTGGGATAAAATCAGTAGGAAAACCAAAAGTATTATAATTGTCATAATTAGTGACACTTAAGGACAGGAATGCATTTTGAAAATGTAATAGAGGAGAAATTTTAAAGATAAACTGAAAGAAAAGTGAAAAGAGAAAAAGTATATTCCCAATTAATGGATTCTCTTTGAAAATTGAGATTGAAAAGGGGATATTATTTTGGAAAGGACATATTTGACTCTTTGGATTAATGAATAGATGGATCTCACTGTATTATATGCACATCAATGTAAAGGACTAGAGGTGTGTAACTCACTTTCAATCATTCCACAGGCTCTATTGACAAATGTATTTATGTGGAGTGAGTGTGATAGTAGGCCTGCAGTTATTGGACTGAAAATGCTATGAAAGGTTATTCTAATTAGAAACTCATCTAGAGGTGAAAGAGAAGTTGCTGATGAAGCACTGGCTCAAATCTGTAGTTTAATTCAGATTAATGAATCTGCAAAGTAGTCGCTAAGGAAATAGGGTATAAAATAGTAGAAGGGATCATGGTTACTGCATGCTCAATAATCAAGAAACAAACTTTCTTAGATGCAAAATACCAATGAATTTATTCATTTGGTTTAAGAAATTTAAACAACAAAGCAAACAAAAGTAAACAAAATTAAGCTCAGGATATGTTTGTTATGAATATATTAATATATTTTAATAAAATAAATGTTTGTTTTATATGCAGAATCATTAATGGCTTAATGCATACTTGTTATTTTTTGCCATCTCATTTTTGCTCTCACTCAAATTACTGTTAGATAAGCTGAAATAGTTGATTGCCATACAAGGTCCAACCAGTCCATCCTAAAGGAGATCAGTCCTCGGTGTTCATTGGAAGGACTGATGCTGAAGCTGAAACTCCAATACTTTGGCCACCTGATGCAAAGAGTTGACTCATTGGAAAAGACCCTGATGCTGGGACTGATTGGGGGCAGAAAGAGAAGGGGACAACAGAGGATGAGATGGCTGAATGGCATCACCGACTTGATGGACATGAGTTTGGGTAAACTCCGGGAGTTGATGATGGACAGGGAGGCCTGGAGTGCTGTGATTCATGGGTTGCAAAGAGTCGGACATGACTGAGCGACTGAACTGAACTGAAGGTACAAAGGTCTAAAATAAAGATGAGTATAGGAGAGGGACTCCTAAATCAGAATGTGAACTGAAAGAAGTCTTCCTGGAGTGGATTACAATTGTCTCATTTCCTTAAAAATGATCTAAATAAACTCTAATGTAATAAAAACTCAGTCTTGTCCGACTCTTTGTGACCCCATGGACTGTAGCCTGCCAGGCTCCTTTGTCCATGATGATTCTCCAGGCAAGAATACTGGAGTGGATTGCCATTCCTTTCTCCAGAGGATCTTCCTGACCCAGGGGTCAAAGCTGCATCTCCTGCACTGAAGGCAGATTCTTTACCATCTGAGCTATAGGGAAGTCCCTATAATAGACAATGAAGAAGAATCTATCTAGGCAGTTCTTAATCCTTGAGGGAAGTTACAAAGATATCACCCAAAGTAGTGAATTCCATGTGATATATATGCTTTGATACTTTTGCTTGTCATATAATTGAATGGGTGAATAAACAAAGATGTTGCACGAACACACACACACACAAACACACAATGGAAAACTTCTCAACCATAACAAAGATGCAATTTGCCATTTGCAATAACATGGATGGACCTTGCAAGTATTTTTCAAAGTGATATAAGTCAGGAGAAAGAAAAATACCACATGATTTCATTTTTATGTGGGATATAAAATGCAGATGAACAAAATAAATAAATGAACATAGACACTGAGGACAGAGTAGTGGTTACCAGAAGGGAAGGAGCAGGAGGGAAGGCAAAAATGGGTATAAGGAATCGACTATGTGGTGAAGGCTGGAAACTAAATGTTTGGTGGTGTGCATACTATTGTGTATAGAGAAGTAGAAGCATAAAGTTGTAGACATGAAACTGATAAATTGCTATAAACCAATGTTGCCCCAATAAAAATAAAATAAAAGATATACATTAGATATACTTCACACAATACTTGTGTTATTATTTCTACTAATATTACTTCTACTAATATTAAATAAATATCACAATAGTCAGTACTATCTACAATGTTATTGTTTATTTAGACATGCAAGTTTGTTTACATAGACTGTTTGGGTTAATTGTCACTTAACAGTTAGCAAATGAGGGACCTAAAATTTGAAGAAAGAGTGTGTCGAGCCCCATACAATTTGTGGTGGCATTCTCTCTTCAGTTTTATCTGCACAGCTTGTTCATCAGCCACCATAACTGAAGACCTGCTATGGGGCACACATTATGTTTCTTATGACTTATTTACTCCTTAATAAACTACTTATATTTTTAGGCAATGCTGTTAATGGTAACAGTGAACATTTTTGCAGTGCTTTAAAATAATCTACAGTGCATATTATGCTGAAAATCTCATGTAATTTTCTAGAAACTTTTAAGGGATAGAGCTATTTGTCATCACAATTTTGTAAGCAGGCAACTGAAATTCAGGAGCATAAAATGATTTGCAAAACATCAGACAGCAGGTGTATAATGGTTAGGATAAGTAACTAGAAGCTCTAAATTGTAGCACCACTCTCACTATACCTCACCAACATTTACTAAGCTTCCTGAGCTCCCTTGCCCAAAGCATTTCACTATTCTTCTGCCTTCCCTA
Organism: Aepyceros melampus; assembly: GCA_006408695.1. Classification (NCBI taxonomy): domain Eukaryota; kingdom Metazoa; phylum Chordata; class Mammalia; order Artiodactyla; family Bovidae; genus Aepyceros; species Aepyceros melampus. The sequence continues at coordinate 435,008 of SJXQ01012611.1, forward strand.
TTTACCTAATTAATGTTTATAGAACTTAGACAGTTTTCAAATTAAGTATCTTTAAAATTACGACACTAGCCAAGTTAATGAGAGCTTGAGGATTGATTGAAGAATTAGTTTGATATTCAAAAAATCCATTCCAAACATATGTGGGTAAAAGCTATTTTTAGTGTTACTTTCCAACTGATAATTTTAGTCAGTCTTGTCATCACCATTGTCACCAAGAGATGCATATATTTTTAAACAAAGAGATGCTATTAATATTAAAAATGTTATTTCAGTCAATAAAAACTGATGAAATGGCTGTTTGAACTATACTTGTCAGTATAATATAAATAGTGCATATAATATATAGTACAGATATATGTATTATATAATATATGTGTGTGCTTAGTCACTCAATCATGTCCTACCCTTTGTGATCCCATGGACTGTAGCCCGCCAGGCTATTCTCTCCATGGGGATTCTCCAGACAAGAATACTGCAGTGGGTTGCCATGCCCTTTTCCAGGGATCTTCCCAACCCAGGGATCGAACCCAGGTCTCCCATATTGCAGGCAGATTCTTTAACATCTGAGCCACACAGAAGCCCATATATGTGTGTGTGTGTGTACATATATATACACACACATACAGAAGTGACTGTGGGTACACTACTGTGGCTCGGTAGTAAAGAATCTACCTAACAATGCAGGAGACTCGGGTTCTATCCCTGGGTCTTGAAGATCCTCTTGAGTAGGAAATGGCAACCCGCTCCAGTATTCTTGCCCGGGAAATCCCATGGACAGAGGAGTGTGCCAAGCTACAGTCCATGGGATCACAAACGAATTGGACACAATTGAGCGACTACACAATAAAAATAAACAACATATTGATACATATTTTCTCTCACCTGGGACAGAGAAGTACCTGTTAGGGAAGTTATGCTTGCTTTTGTCATGATTCTTTTCCTTCAGCAATGACACTGACTCTTACGCTGGCTTTCTGCTTGTATTCATAGAAAGCTGCCTTGGCAGTGGAGTGTGTTACATCCTCATCATATTTTTTAACATGAAGTGGGAGCCCCCCACCCCATTTCTGTAATCAAGATATCTGAGAGTTGTTGGGCTCAAGGACTTCTCCTCAATCAGCTGTGGTACACAGCATCCTGAACTCAAATTTTCCCTGCAATAGTAGCAATCAAGGCAAAATAAAACCCAGGTTATTCTCCTTGGCCCAGTTTATCTCCCCATAGCCATGGGGAAGGTTGCTGAATCAATCAAGTCTCCAAATAAAAAGGTAATTATTTTTTTTATTTCTCTGGAGCAGATGCAATGAGAGCAAGGTTGCTTCTACTGGGAGTTCCTACTGCATTGCCAAACAGCAGTGGTTATCGTAGAAGACAGAATTAATTACTTGCAAGAAGTTCTTGACTTTTTCAACGGGACTGAAAAGCTGGTGATTAAGATTCACCTGGCTTGTGAGCAAGTACTGTGGGCCAGACATACTGCTCGATGTGTTCCTGTGCAGTCAGTAAGTTAATTGCATTTAAACTCCAGATATATGGGCATGCACACACATGTACAGGCAGATACTGACACAGTAAAGTGTGCATCCTCATGTTAAGTGAGGAAACAGGTTCAGTGAGTAACGCTATGACCAAGGGCACAGAGCTTGCCATTGGCTCAGGAGTATTTCAAACTTGTATTCCATGTTCTATGCTTTCATTATGAACACATGGTGGTTTGCAAAACTTGTGTCTAACGCATAGCACACATTCACGTATCCACTACAACCGCTCATTAATGCCTTTTTAAATGCTCATAACAGCAGTTTCAATATTGTCCTTTTCCTAAGATGGGCTATTGTTTGAAGAAGGAAAGAACACTCTGGATCTTAGCTTAGGGAGATACTGAGTGGATTAAAAGGATGCCTGTTGGTCTTTCAAACTTTATGTAACCCCGTCACTCAAGTATTGCGAAATATTATGTGAAATCTAGCACTTAGCTAGATTCCATATCCCTTTTCTTTTTTATATCAGCTAAGAGAACATGTGTATTATATACTATTTAACCATTGAATTAGTGACTGGGGTATTTTGCTAAGGTGGCACGAATGTTAAAGAATCCGCCTGCAACGCAGGAGACTCAGGTTTCTTCCTGGGTGGGGAAGAACCCCTGGACAGAGAAGCCTGTTAATCTAAAGTCCATGGAGTCACAAAGAGTCAGACACAACTTAGCAACACAACTTCTCCTTGTATTACTGCAATTGCACACTAAACATCCGTGTTGGCTCCTTTTGATCCCTTAAATGAAAAGAAAGAACAAAGGTTAGCAGTACAGAAAGAAAGCAAAATTATGTAAGACACAAAGGTGCAAAGAACCTAGAGAAATTGGAGAATTAAACCCTTAAAACGCTCTGTGAAAACATTAAAAAGTTGGCACGTTTTAGGGGTTGAAATAGGATTTTTGCATTTATATTCATAAGTTTGGGTTCAAAATAAATAGATGATTTTCAAACAAATATATAGTGGAATAAAACACAGCTTACAATAAAAGTGATAAAAATAGGAGTAAGCTTAAGAGTACAGAGTTAAATAGGATCCTTATTATACAGCAGATCACCAATAAATGGTGGCTATTCTCTCTTTGGTTGCTGCTGTTATCGTCCTGTGGACTGTGGTCTCATCACTACCTCTTTCTCCATCAGTTTTACCCACAGACAGAGCTCCACTGGCAACTGAGTGCCCTGGTCTTTTGTCCTTGTCTCGTGACTACTCTGGCTCTGCCATTGCTCCATGCCAGCAAGTTGGCCCCCGTTAGCAGCCCAGCATGAGGCACTTGATAGTTCTGGGAAGGCTAATCCAGTGGGAACAAAATCACAGGCTTTAGAGTTTTTTCTAACCCTGACTCAGTCAGTTGCTCTCTGAGTCATCATTAAAGAAGCCTTTTCATTTCTCTGACCCTTTCTGAATCCATGTGTCTGCAAAATGGGCATTAAAGCCTTATCTTACTCTCAGGTGTAGATTAAGGATCACTATGTACTGGGAAGTAAATATTTTGTACACTGTAGTTAGCTGAATAATTGTGTTTTCTAAACTATTCTTCCCCCTTTAAAGTCACTGAAGACACTGAATTAGTGAATATTGAGCAATTATTCCTAGAAGAAATACAGAATTTGAGGTTTTTTGCAAGCCTCTGGTCACATTTCATCAACTGATCAATATATACCTTGCTTTATGTGTTTTCTGTTTATAGATACTTAATTATAATGCTGACTTATTAACAATGGACTTGTAACCCACAACACTATAACTCATGCCTGAATAAAGCTTACCTAGCACATATATATTGTTCCTATGAGATGCATCCTAGGCTACTTGTGCTCAGGAGCATTAGACAGCATGGCAGCAGTATGCTTTGGGGCCATTTTAAACAGAGAAATCACAATAAAACACTCAAAAATGTGAAAAAAAAAGTGATAGCAAATAGATCACTTAAAGGATTCTCTTATGTACTATGAAAACTGAAACAAGGCATATACTCACCATGCTTGTAGAAGTACTTCATTTTCTAGAACACAGGACAAATTGCTTTCTTTTGTCCAGCTTCTACGGAAATTTCCAAGTCTAGCTGTGGATGTGAAGCATTTCTCAATCTACAAGAATGCTTTGTCCTCAATGTGATGCAGTCTGATGTGACTTCAGTGTCTTTGAAAATGATGACACACATAGTATATAACAACCATGCCAATTTTGGCCAAATTATCTCTGTCTTTGCACAATTTCTCTGTGGGAGCTCTAATGTAGCTTAAGAAATCACGTTCCTCTAGCTGAAATATATTTTTTTTTATTTTTATTATTACAGTTTTAAAATGGTAGAGTACACTTAGTTTCTGTTTTAAATACATGTGCTAGAGTGAGGCATTTCATTTTGCTTTAAATCAAAAATGACTAACATTTGAATTCTGAAATAGTATAGAGAAATAGATCAGCCAGGCAATGTACCATGAGAGAATAATGGGCTGAGAAAAATTTAAATGTAAGCTACTCACTTATCCAAAGGCAGGAGTTTTGAGATGTTTATAAGAGATCCAGTGATCAGGAAATGAATGCCTCACAATTTGGGGTGATCAAGGGTTACTGTGAGGAGTGGCATGATTTTCTGTGGATCCCAATTGCTATTGCTATTGCTATTGCTAAGTCACTTCAGTCGTGTCCGACTCTGTGCGACCCCATAGACGGCAGCCCACCAGGCTCCCCCGTCCCTTGGATTCTCCAGGCAAGAACACTGGAGTGGGTTGCCATTTCCTTCTCCAATGCATGAAAGCGAAAGGTGAAAGTGAAGTCGCTCAGTCAGGTCTGACTTAGCGACCCCATGGACTGAAGCCTACCAGGCTCCTCCATTCATGGGATTTTCCAGGCAAGAGTACTGGAGTGGGGTGCCATTGCCTTCTCCAGTGGATCCCAATTGCTTTTGTGTAAATACTAATAACTTCCTAATTATGGCTATAAAAGCTAGTGATGTGATCTCTTACCCAGTTCTCTCATCCATCTCCATAATCTCATCCATCTTTAGACTCCCACGCAAAGTCTTTAGACTCTCACGCAAAATCATAAGGTAATTATTAAGTATCTGGAATATATGCATTATCTTTTCTTGTGCCTCTGGGAATCCTCATGTTCTATTTCTCTTTCTAATTTTTGTGTTTGAAAACTCTATCCTGATCTCAATTTTTTCTAAATTTAAGATTTTCCAATCTGAATTACTACTGTTTATTTTTATGACATCCTTTAACATTTAGCCCAAATGCCACAGAAGCCTTCACTGGTTGACTTAGACCTTGAAAAAGTTCATTGTTTACTTTACAGTTCATGGAACCATATGCTTTTATCTTTTACTGTAGTTTCTAAATACTTTTTTCCTTCTTCTTCCTGTTGTCATCTAAGCAGAAAAAATATGAAAGCATTAGTTGCTCAGTCATGTCCAATTCTTTGCAACTCCATGGACTGTAGCTCACTAGGCTCCTCCTTCCATTGCATTCTCCAGGCAAGAATACTGGAGTGGGTAGCATCCCCTTCTCCAGGGGATCTTCCCAACCCAGGGATCAAACCTACATTTCTTGAGTTACAGGCTGATTCTTTACCATCTGAGTCACCAGGGAGACCCAGAACTCCCTTGAAATAAGGGAGAAGTCTATGACACTTGTGTAGATGTTATTTTTTTTTTTTGCTCTTCAACTCATTCATTCAACAGCTATTCTCTGAGAGATTTCCAGATACAGGAATTATTTTAGATGCTAAAAGGCATGGTAGTGAACAAAACCAACAAATTCCTTGTCTTTAAAGATTTCACATTTAAATTGTTGCAAATATGTATATACTAAGGGAAATCAGTACTAACACAAATTGGGGAATTCTAAAAAGAAGGTGCTACCTGTGGTGGATTCATCTTGATGTATGGCAAAACCATTACAATATTGTAAAGTAATTAACCTCCAATTCAGTTCAGTTCAGTTCAGTTGCTCAGTCGTGTCCGACTCTTTGCGACCCCATGAATCGCAGCACGCCAGGCCTCCCTGTCCATCACCAACTCCCGGAATTCACTCAGACTCACGTCCATTGAATCCATGATGCCATCCAGCCATCTCATCCTCGGTCGTCCCTTTCTCCTCCTGCCCCCAATCCCTCCCAGCATCAGGGTCTTTTCCAATAGTCAACTCTTCGCATAAGGTGGCCAAAGTACTGGAGCTTCGCATCATTCCTTCCAAAGAAATCCCAGCCAATTTAAATAAATAAATTTATATTTAAAAAAAGACTACATTTTAGAGGCTGATTGATAACCTGAGGGTTTAAAGAAAATCCATCCTACTAAGCATAAAAATAATGTTATTTTTAAAAGTTAAAAAAAAAGTAAAAAGAAGGTGCTAAAGGGACCAAAAGATTGGGGTGCCTGTTGACCTGAAGTACGTTCTGTAAAGAACCAACAACTAGGACAATGACTAAGATTCTTTATTTTTCTTTTTCATTTCTTTATTCTTCTTTTTCAAAGGGTCTGATTTATTTTTTCTACATTCTCTCTCTCTTTGGAGACTGTTTGTGGGAACCCTACACACAGCTACCTACATGGTACAAAAATATAATGTCTTTATTCTGGGTGAATGATCTCGGATTGCATTAGCATGGTCAACACTGATTAAGGTTTATCGACTGTGAATGGGGCTGGTGGTGTGACTAAATTACACAGGCTAGTATAAAATGCCTGCCACTACTACAATCTCATGAATGAGAGAAGGTTTTTAAGAAGTGCTAAAACTCTGGGGCTCAGGTCTCTTGGCTGAGCTCAGAATGTCCTATGGGTATAGATTTTGAAGTATAAATTCTGTCTCTTACTCTCTCTGTACCTGATAATCAGGTAAAAACTATATTTTCTTGGGATATTAACTCTTGTATGTTCCTACTTAGCCACTCATATTGTTTTTTCAAATTAAAGATAACATAGGTGAATATTTGCTTCTAATTGGGAGATGCTTTTGTAACATTAAAAGAAATAAAGGAAGTAGCAGTCTGATGAGTCAGTTTAACTACTATCATAAAGTATTCTGAATATGTCTCTTTGAACAATATAATAACAAAATAAAAGGTTAAAGATGTGTCCGTATGACTTAGGAAATATCATCTGGCCTCTTGAAGCTTTCATTTATTTTTCTATAAAATGTTCATTATGCAATACATATTATTTGACATTTTCTATGTGAAGGTAGTTGTTCAGGAGCCATCCTCCCCAAAAAAACTTTCTGTTTCCCTGACAGTGTTTTATGATGACCAGAAAAATTCAAACAAAACTTTTTATAAAGTACCTAAAAATGAAATTGATTGCTATTAGGCAAAACAATGCTTTTTAAAAGACTGTTACAAATTCTAAGGCAGTGGTTATGTTTATAATGTCTTTGTTAGACTTTCTGGGAGATTGCAGAAAAATTTGAGACAGTATGACCTAGCCATCTTGTGGTGTCTAAAAGAATTAAATAGAAGCAGTTTTTCCTGCTGCATTTGTTTGGAGCATGGTGATTTTTATCAGGTGTATCCTCAACCATGTTTTGTGTCTACAAGGCTCACTGGTGGTCAGTGCCTACAGCTCATCATCAGTTCTTCCCTAAGGAAAACCTGAGGAACAACAGGCAAAGCTTTGTGACTCTGCCCACCCACAGTAAGACAGCAGCAACCCACTAGGTTTCCATCACAAATGTGAACTCACTGCATTTGTACTCTTTCTTACCCACTGAGTTCATTCTTTTTATAAATAACCATTGTTCTGACTTTGTAGTTCTTGGTTCCAACAAATAACATCTGTATATTTGTGCTCAGTTGCTCAGTCATGTCTGACTCTTTGCAACCCCATGGACTGTAGCCCACCAGGCTCCTCTGTTCATGGGATTTTCCAAGCAAGAAGACTGGTGTGGGCTGCCACTTCCTTTTCAAGGGGATCTTCCTGACCCAGGGATAGAACCCGCATCTCCTGTATTGGCAGGTGGATTCTCTACCACTGAGCTACCTGGGAACCCTCCTCTAGGTTCAATTCAGTTCAGTTCAGTTGCTCAGTCGTGTCTGACTCTTTGCGACCCCATGAATCGCAGCACACCAGGCCTCCCTGTCCATCACTAACTCTGGGAGTTTACTCAGACCCACACCCGTGGAGTCGGTGACGCCATCCAGCCATCACATCCTTGGTCGTCCCCTTCTCCTCCTGTCCCCAATCCTCCCAGCATCAGAGTCTTTTCCAATGATTTACTTTCAATGCTGCTACCAGAAAAGCTGCAAGTCATTTCTCATCTCCTTGCTTCTGTCATCGTTCCCTGTTGTTGAATACTTTAAGAATGACATCTAATTGAGAAGGGTTCATTTCAAATATACCATTTAATTTTGATAATTTTTTAATCTCTGGGATGCTTTGCCTGGGATGAAACATATTCCATATAGCACTCCTGAGGGTATTTTTCACTTAAAAATCTAATATTTTAATCAAATAAAATTAAACAGTTGGCTTAAATATCAGAACTTGATGTCCCAAACTGGGAAGCCTATAAATTTGCTTTAAATCAAGATATCAGGGCTAACTTCTTAGAACATATTTCAGATGATAGAATGCAAGCAAATTAATAATACAGACTAAGTGAAAATGCTCTTACCATTAAGGAACCACTCCCCCCTCCCCATTTTTGCCTTAAATCTCAAGTATCCTATTTCCTATTTCACAGTGATTGATCACTACTTATTCTTTTAGACTCAAGCCAAAGGTCATACCCCATAGCAGCCCCCAACTTCCAAGATATAATGCCTGATAATCTGAGGTGAAGTTGATATAATAATAATAGAAATAAAGAGCACAATAAATGTAATGTGCTCAAATCATCGCAGAACCAACTCCACCCGGCCTCAGGCCCCGGTCTGTGGAAAAATCATCTTTCTTGGTAGCTTAGGGCCACTACTTAAACCTTGCAAGCCTTTACACCTTAAACCCTTTATGACTCTGTTTATTTAGCTATAAAAGAACAGGCAGTTCCAGAAATTCATTGTATAAATATACCTAATGGACATGGAACAGAACATTTCTAACATGCTCAATAAAACATTAGCTACTGTCTGAATTATTTAAAGCATGTACTGGGTTGGCTAAAAAGTGTGTTCAGGTTTTTCAGATGATATTACAGGGAAAAAAAAAAAAAAACAAGCAAACTTCTTGGTCAATTCAATATGTGGAGCTGTGATGGTGGGGAAAAGTCCTGGGATATTTTACAGCCAAATTAAAGAGAGCAGAAGCCTTTGAAACCAGGAGGAGAAAAAAAAAAAAAAAACACGTATCTATTGCAGGAATTTCTGTATTCTTTCAGGAGTAGCCAAGAGTTCATTTAAAGCTCAAGTTCAGTGAGGATAAAAATTATATTTTGCTGTGACAGTTCACCATTTTGTCATCACCCCTCCCCCAACCAGAATGATGTCTTATCCATCAGTTTAGTTCAGTTCAGTTGCTCAGTTGTGTCCAACTCTTTGTGACCCCATGGACTGCAGCACATCAGGCTTCCCTGTCCATCACCAACTCCCGGAGTTTACTCAAACTCATGTCCATGGAGTCAGTGATGCCATCCAACCATCTCATCCTCTGTCTTGCCCTTGTCCTCATACCTTCAATCTTTCCCAGCATCAGTGTCTTTTCCAATGAGTCAGTTCTTCCCATCAAGTGGCCAAATTATTGGAACTTCAGGTTTAGCATCAGTGCTTCCAATGCATATTAAGTATTTAGTACTGACTGATTTGACTCCTTGCAGTTCAAGTGACTCTCAAGAGACTTCTCCAGAACCACAGTTCAAAAGCATCAGTTCTCTGGTGCTCAGCTTTCTTTATAGTCCAACTTACATCCAAACATGACTACTGGAGAAGCCACAGCTTTGACTAGATGGACCTTTGTCAGCAAAGTAATGTCTCTGCTTTTTCAATATGGTATCTAGGTTGGTCATAGCTTTTCTTCCAAGGGGAAAGCGTCTTTTAATTTCATGGCTGCAGTCACCATCTGCAGTGATTTTGGAGCCTGAGAAAATAAAGTCTTTCACTGTTTTCATTCTTTCCCCATCTATTTGCCATGAAGTGATGGGACTGGATGCCATGATCTTTATTTTTTGAATGTTGAGTTTGAAGCCAGCTTTTTCACTCTCCTCTTTCACTTTCATCAGAGGCTCTTTAGTTCCTCTTCAGTTTCTGCTTAAGGTTGATGTCATCTGCATATCTGAGGTTATTGATATTTCTCTGGCAATCTTGATTCCAGCTTGCACTTAATCAAGCCTGGCATTTCGCATGATGTACTCTGCATATAAGTTAAATAAGCACAGTAACAATACACAGCCTTGAATACTTCTTTTCCAATTTGGAACCAATCTGTTATTCTATGTTTGGTTCTAATAGTTGCTTATTGGCCTGCATATAGATTTCTCAGGAGGCAGGTCAGGTGGTCTGGTATTCCCATCTCTTTAAGAATTTTTCACAGGTGTTGTGAACCACATAGTCAAATGCTTTAGCGTATTCAATGAAGCAGAAATATATGTTTTTCTGGAACTCTCTTGCTTTTTCTATGATCCAAAAGATGTTAGTAATTAGATCTCAGTAATTAGATCTCTTGTTCCTCTGCTTTTTCTAAATCCAGCTTGGACATCTGGAGCATCTGGAAGTTCTCAGTTCATGTACTGTTGAAGCCTAGCTTGGAGAATTTTCAGCATTACTTTGCTAGTGTGTGAGATGAGTGAAACTGTAAGGTAGTTTGAACATTTTTTGGCATTGCCTTTATTTGGGGATTGAAATGAAAACTGACCTTTTCCAGTCCTGCATGACTGGTGAGTTTTCAAAATTTGTTGGCATATTGAGCGCAGCACTTTCACAGCATCAACTTTTAGGATTTGAAATAGCTCAACTGAAATTCCATCAACTCTGATAGCTTTGTTCATAGTAATGTTTCCTAAGGCCCATTTGACTTTGCACTCCAGGAGTCTGGTTCTAGGTTAGTGGTCACACCTTCATGGTTATCTGGGTCATGAAGATCTTTTTTTGTATAGTTCTTTTTAATGTTCTTGCCACCTCTTCTTAATATCTTCTACTTCTGTTAGGTCCATAACATTTCTGTCTCTAATGTGCCCATCTTTGTGTGAATCGTTACCTTCGTACCTCTAATTTTTATGAAGAGATCTCTAGTCTTTCCCATTTTATTGTTTTTCCTCTATTTCTTTACATAGAGATAGGCTTCAAATATCAGATTGAATGGACCTGTCTAAAATCCAGATACCGCATGCAGTAGTTTATTAGTCCTATTTTGTGAAACACTTGAGGTTCATCAAATCAAACCAGATAAACCATAATCTAAGCCATTGAGAAGTATGAGGATACACTTTTCCATTGCATGCCTGTGAGAGTTTGGGTGTGTCATTTAAATTCACTTGTTCTCAGATTCTACCTTTATTAAATGAGGAATCTGGGAGATCTGTTATGTTCTATTATCTTGTTTTTTAAAATAAACTATAAAAACATAATCATGATTACGTAAACTCCAACTCATATGCTATCTTTGCATCTTATTCTCTGTGTGGTCTGCCCTTCATGTTTGCTAAGAACATAATTAAACATTATAACATAAGCAGAAACTGAATCACAGTTGATTTCTTAACCTTAACAATATTAAGTCACTGCCCTGCATAAGCTAAATAGGTACCAGATATCATATATAGTCCTGAGCTGTTTTGTTGAGCTATATCATGGCTTCTCTGATCAGCACTCTTTTTTTTTTTTTAATGGAATTATCTTTTTCTCACATTGGCATTTTGCAGGTAGACTGTCACTTTGGTGCCACATAGAGCATTATATCACCACTAATAAATCAGTTGTCTTGGGGAATAATATCAGTATCAAAGTGTATGGTAAGAAAATATAAATCTATCTTCCAGTAGGCTTAGAATTAAAAAAAGAATAATGATCTGTAAGATTGTAGCCTAAGAAAAATGAGACTGGATATTTAGGCAGTGTTGATTAGAAAGTAGAAAATAATCATTTGCCAGATCTACTGATTTATGGTACGTTCTGAGTACATACATTGGGGTTGTTTGCTCCAGAAGGAAACTGTAGACAAATTCATAATTCATAATATTTAGAAATATTCATATGATGAAGTAGCTAGTAGTAACAGGGCAGCAAGAGAACAGATATTCCAAGGCTTTATCTGCTGTTTGCAGGATGCTGATGGTAGCTTTTTAATATCATTAGTAATTTTAATGCTTATCTATAAATCTCTTATTCACAAAAAATAGCTGATGAGACACCATAGGTAAAACAAAAAGAATTGGGGAAAAAAAAAAAAAAAACAGATTTGAAAGGAGCGCTTTTACTCTCTGGCAATGGAATTAATTTCCCTAATTCCACAAACTTCACTTTTCACATCAGTAAAATGTATCTAATAGCATGAGTGCACTATAATCTAGTATGCTGTTGTTGTTCAGTTGTTCAGTCATATCTGACTCTTTGTGACCTCATGGACTGCAGCACACCAGGCTTCCCTGTCCTTCACTATCTCCTGGAGTTTGCTCAAACTCGTGTTCATCGAATTGATGATGCCATCCAAACATCTCATCCTCTGTTGATGCCTGCTCCTCCTACCTCAATCTTTCCCAGCATCAGGGTCTTTTCTCAAGAGTCAGATCTTTGAATCAGGTGCCTAAAGTATTGGAGCTTCAGCTTCATCATCAGTCCTTCCAATGAATATTCAGAGTTCATTTCCTTTAGGATTGACTAATTTGATCTCCTTGCTGTCCAAGGGACTATCAAGTGTTTTTTCCAACACCACAGTTGGAAAGCATCAGTTCTTCTGCACTCAGCCTTCTTTATGGTCCATCTCTCACATTCATACATGAGTATTGGAAAAACTCTAGCTTTGACTACATGGAGCTTTGTTGGAAAAATAATGTCTCTGCTTTTTAATATGCTATCTAGGTTGATCATAGCTTTTCTTCCAAGGGGCAAGTGTCTTTTAATTTCATGGCTGCAGTCACTATCTACAGTGATTTTGGGTCCCAGGAAAATAAAGTCTGTCTCTGTTTCCATTGTTTCCTCATCTATTTGCCATGAAGTAGCTTGGACTTCCAGTGGCATGGACTGGACGCCATGATGTTAGTTTTTTGAATGTTGAGTTTTTCACTCTCCTCTTTCACCTTCATAAAGAGGCTCTTTAGTTCCTCTTCACTTTCTGCCATAAGGGTGGTATCATCTGCATATCCGAGGTTACTGATATTTCTCCTGGCAATCTTGTTTCCAGCTTGTGCTTCATCTAGTCCAGCATTTGCATGATGCACTCTGCATATAACTTAAATAAAGAGAGTGAAAATATACAGCATTGATGAACTCCTTTTTCAGTTTGGAACCAGTCCATTGTATCGTATTTGTTTCTACCTGTTGCTACCTGCCCTGCATATAGGTTTCTCAGGAGACAAATAAGGTGTTCTGGTATTCCCATCTATTCCCATCCACAGTTTGTTGTGATCCACACAGTCAAAGGATTTAGTATAGCCAATTAAGCAGAAGTAGATGTTTTTCTGGAATTCCCCTGCTTTATCTATCATCCAACTGATGTTGGCAATTTTATCTCTGGCAATGAAATAGATCTTCATGATTTTTTTTTTCACGTCAAGAATGTCTTTATTATATGTCTATGTCGAAGGAGTAATTCAGTGTTAATTATTTAATGGTGTATGGATGTGCTTAGTCGCTTAGTCATGTCTGACTCTTTGCGACCCCATGGACTGTAGCCCGTCAGGCTCCTCTGTCCATGGGGATTCTCAAGGCAAGAATACTGGAGTGGATTGTCTTGCCCTCTTCCAGGGGAATCTTCCCAACCCAATGATTGAACCTATCTTTCCCGCATTGCAGGCAGATTCTTTACTCTCTGAGCCACCAGGGAAGCCCAATTATTTAATAAATACTCTAAAATATGTTAAAGTGTCCCTACCATCTTTAGGGAAAATGATTCATTGTGAAGATGATTATATCCTATTATTGACTGAAAAAGTGTGTATATTTTTGAGGAACAGAATATAGTTGGGAGATGAGAAGTCACAAATCAACAATGATTGCGAGAATAGTGCATGAGAGGCCAACATTGAGAGTGCTAATTAAAGAACACAACATTCAATTTGTGCTAATAAATCACAAATTAAGTCATATTTCTTAATATTTTAGTAGTAAACTGATACACTGTGAAATAAAATCATATCTTATTAATAAGACATTTTCATTAAATCTGAAAAATATATGCATGTAGTAGTAATGAATCATTTGACAGATTACATTTTGGATATTTCCAAAGAAAGCACTCGACCCACAAACCAATTATCATAGACAAACAAGTTTGAATTAAAATCTAGGGTCTGATAATAATATAAATGTGCTTTTCAAAAATCATTTTGGAAGAATTAAAATTAGAATATATTTTATGTCAGTGTAAATACATAAGTCAAATTTTACCTCAATAATGTGTCAGCTTGTTGAACTTTCTGTGATTTAAACAATTTTTCTGCCTTTTCTCAGATTATTATAAATCACAAGAACTTGTTTATTAATCCGGGATTTTGTCAAGTTAAGCAGTATATACGTACATATGTACATGGGCTTCCTTGGTGACTCAGGTAGCGAATCTGCCTGCAAAGCTGGAGGCCCTGGTTCAATCTCTGGGACAGGAAGATTCTCTGGAGAAGGCATTGGCTCTACCTACTCCAGTATTTTTTCCTGGAGAATTCCATGAAAAAGGAGCCTGACAGGCTGTACTCCATGGTGTCGCAGAGAGTCAGATGCTCAGAATAAGCAACTAACATTTTCTTTTTTTCACGTATATATATACACATGCATACACTCTCTCACAAAATTATCTTTAAGAAATTATAAGTCCCTTTTACATATGGTCAATGAGAATAGCTCCATTTTCCTATATTAGGGAGCCATTATATTGGGGAGCTGATATATTGAATGAAAATGATATCTTGATGAAAGTGAAAGAAGAGAGTGAGAAAGTTGGCTTAAAGCTCAACATTCAGAAAACTAAGATCATGGCATCCGGTTCCATCACTTCATGGCAAATAGATGAGGAAACAGTAGAAACAGTAGCTGACTTTTTGGGGCTCCAAAATCACTGCAGATGGTAATTGCAGCCATGAAATTAAAAGATGTTTACTCCTTGGAAGGAAAGTTATGATCAATCTAGACAGCATATTGAAAAGTAGAGACATTACTTTGCCAACAAAAGTCTGTCTTGTCAAGGCTATGTTTTTTCCAGTAGTCATCATGTATAGATATGAGAGTTGGACTATAAAGAAACCTGAGTGCAGAATTGAGTTTTTGAGCTGTGGTGTTAGAGAAGACTCTTGAGAGTCCCTTGGACTGCAAGGAGATCCAACCAGTCCATCCTAAAGGAGATTGGTCCTGGGTGTTCATTGGAAGGACTGACATTGAAGCTGAAACTCCAATACTTTGGCCACCTGATGCAAAGAGCTGAGTCATTTGAAAAGACCTTGATGTTGAGAAAGATTGAAGGTGGGAGGAAAAGGGGATGGCAGAGGATGAGATGGCATCACCAACTCAGTGGACATGAGTTTGGGTAAACTCTGGGAGTTGGTGATAGACAGGGAGGCCTGGTGTGCTGAGGTTCATGGGGTCTCAAAGAGACAAACATGACTGAGCGACTGAACTGATACTGATATATTAAAAGTGTTCATTGCTTAGTTAATTGGGTTTTATCCAAATTGCCTTTATAAATCTTCTTACAGTAGATGTTAGAAATCATGCTTATGAGGAAATTTGTAGCTCATGAAGGAGGTGGGAAATATTTACACTGAACTAGAATGATTCACTGGACCTTTGCTTTCCAGGACCCTGCAATGCCTAGGATACTGTCATGAAATTAGTTTCTGTCAATACATTTTTCCTAATAACATTGGTGATGGTGACGAGGATTGATTACTTTTCAGTCATAAATTACCTAACGTCTCATAGTCTGAATGATAAATCTACCTGCTTTTACAAGGCTGACAAACAATATAAAAAGAGCCATATACAGCAATAGAAGTAATAAACCTGAGATATGGTAAATTTACTGCAACAAGTTCTTAAATATCTGTCTGAGGAATAATAAAATGTACAAAGAAAGAAAATAGTAGATGTACAAAAGATGCCCTTAACAGTCTTGCTGCTTCAAACTCAGCTCCTTTTGAGTAATAAATGACAATAAATGATCTCCTCTTTGAAAATAAGAGTTAGTTAACTGAATCTCATTTCTTACAAGTGTACAGACCAGTTAATCATTTTATCTCTTTTAGTGCTTTTCAATGTACCTGGTATAATGTTTAGTTTTTTCTTACTCAAAAACTTTTACTTCTAAATAAATACCTTTTAATATACAAATCATTCTGTTTTCTTCACAATTTGACTTCTCACAGGAACCATCTACATTAATTATCCTTCATCTTACTAAACTCCCATTGATTTTTCAAATAATTGCAATTTTATATCCACATTCACTATTTCCTCAGCATTGGCAGCAGCTCACTTATTCATTTAACCTGACGATTCTTTTTTAAAATCCTTTTTTTTTCTTAATTGTCACAGTCAAGTCTTTTCTTTTTACAAGTCGCAGAACACTAGTTTTATAGACCAAGGAACTTGTTCAAGCATGAACTTGATCATTTATTTGATGTATCATTGAAGCTAAAAATCTCTATTAAGTTGTTTAAGAGTCATTTATTCTACATAATCCAGAAACAGTTTTAATTAACTTGCTGCTGCTGCTGCTGCTAAGTCACTTCAGGTGTGTCTCACTCTGTGCAACCCCATAGATGGCAGCCTACCAGACTCCCCATCCCTGGGATTCTCCAGGCAAGAACACTGGAGTGGGTTGCCATTTCCTTCTCCAATGCATGAAAGTGAAAAGTGAAAGGGAAGTCGTTCAGTTGTCTCCAACTCTTAGCGACCCCATGGACAGCAGCCTACCAGGCTCCTCCATCCATGGGATTCTCCAGGCAAGAGTACTGGAGTGGGGTGCCATTGCCTTCGAATCAATTTCCTCTTTTATTCAAATTTGTTAATAACTGTTTCACACGACTATACATTATTATAAATACTTCGTTTTCCTATATTGTAGCTTTACATACATTACATTATATACATTATATATATGTGTATATATATAACTTATCTTTATACTCTCATAAGCATATTATATATAAGAAACTCTTTGTGAGAGCTTTTCACAATGTAATATTTTTATGCTAAGCTACATGCATTAAAGTTTATTTCCTATTTCAACAACTAAAGACATATAACTTCTGTGTGAAACCCCTACTGCTTTGATATTAATAGTGAATTGTTTTAAGTATCAGTTCATTCAGTCGCTCAGTCATGACCAACTCTTTGCAACCCCATGAACCACAGCACGCCAGGCCTTCCTATCCATCCCAAACTCCTGGAGTGTACCCAAACTCATGTCCGTTGAGTCGGTGATACCATCCAACCATCTCATCCTCTGTTGTCCCCATCTCCTCCTGCCTTCAATCTTTCCCAGCATCAGGGTCTTTCCAAATGAGTCAGCACTTCGCACCAAGTGGCCAAAGTATTGGAGTTTCAGTTTCAATGTCAGTCCTTCCAATGAACACCCAGGACTGATCTCCTTTAGGATGGACTGGTTGGATCTCTTTGCAGTCCAAGAGACTCTCAAGAGTCTTCTCCAATACTACAGTTCAAAAGCATCAATTCTTTGGTACTCAGACTTCCTTATAGTCCAACTCTCACATCCATACATGCCTACTGGAAAAACCACACCCTTGACTAGACAGAACTTTGTTGGCAAAGTAATGTCTCTGCTTTTTCATATGCTGTCTAGGTTCATCATAACTTTCCTTCCAAGGAGTAAGAGTCTTTTAATTTCGTGGCTGCAGTCACCATCTGCAGTGATTCTGGAGCCCCCTCCCCCCAAAAATAAAGTGTAACACTGTTTTCACTGTTTCCCCATCTATTTCCCATGAAGTGATGGGACCGGATGCCATGATCTTTGTTTTCTGAATGTTGAGCTTTAGGCCAACTTTTTAACTCTCCTCTTTCACTTTCATCCAGAAGCTCTTTAGTTCCTCTTCACCTTCTGCTATAAGGGTGGTGTCATCTGCATATCTGAGGTTATTGATATTTCTCCCAGAAATATTGATTCCAGCTTGTGTTTCTTCCAGCCCAGCATTTCTCATGATGTACTCTGCATAGAAGTTAAATAAGCAGGGTGACAATATACAGCCTTGACGTACTCCTTTTCCTATTTGGAACCAGTCTGTTGTTCCATGTCCAGTTCTAACTGTTGCTTTCTGACCTGCGTATAGGTTTCTCAGGAGGCATGTCAGGTGATCTGATATTCCCATCTCTTCAGAATTTTCCACAGTTTATTGTGATCCACACAGCCAAAGGCTTTGGCATAGTCAATAAAGCAGAAATAGATGTTTTTCTGGAACTCTCTTGCTTTTTCGGTGATCCAGAGGATGTTGGGAATTTGATCTCTGAGTGACTGACTTATTTAATCATCCCCTTCTTGAAGTAAAAAATGTGTAGTGTATAGTGTCCAATTTCCTTCATCTTTTAAATACATATGAATATAGAGGTTTTGTGTGTGAAACTTTCCATATACTCCTTAAGTTTGACTTCCACTAGAAGAATTGGCTTCAAAAAGTAACCCTTTGAAATATCTTTATATTATCAAATTGCTATTCAAAAAAAATCTTACTTGTTTCTCAGTTAGGAAGCAAAAATACAACATGCTCACAACGTCACCGGGTATTCACTTTCCCAATTCAGACACTTTTAGTAGTTGTAATCTGAATAACTCAGAGAAATAAATTTGTATACCCTCAGGGTCTTCCTAAAGACCCAAAGCACTTATTCAGATTATTTAGGCGTAAAAATATTTGTAAATAGCTATCCAGAAAATGAGAAAACTGTCCATGATTCTGGGATAAACTACAAGAGAAGATTTCATGAAATGTGCATTACGTTGTAAATGAGGAAGTGGTAAGCTTGTCATGTAACTGGTGCCAGTGAATGGTTGCCAGCCAGAGACGTTTATTCCATTCAGCCTTCCCATGACCTATAGCTATTCGTGAGTCACTTCAAAATCACATTTCTCTCTTGTTGACATATGTTGAAATAAACCTTATATTACTTGAATATAACAGTACCAAAAGGGCAGCGGCTGGGAAGAACAACCCCACTTCCAAGAAGTGGTGGCTGCATGGGCACAGGAGGGCCTAGAGGAGCTATCCCACTTTGAAGGTCAGGAAGGGTGACAGTAAGGAGATACCTCTCGTCCAAGGTAAGGAGCAGTGGCTGTGCTTTGCTGGAGCAGCCGTGAAGAGATACACCACGCCCAAGGTAAGAGAAACCCAATTAAGATGTAGGTGTTGCAGGAGGACATCAGAGGACAGACACACTGAAACCATACTCACAAAAAACTAGTCAATCTAATCACACTAGGACCACAGCCTTGTCTAACTCAATGAAACTAAGCCATGCCCATGGGGCAACCCAAGACAGGCGGGTCATGGTGGACAGGTCTGACAGAAAGTGGTCCACTGGAGAAGGGAATGGCAAACCACTTCAGTATTCTTGCCTTGAGAACCCCATGAACAGTATGAAAAGGCAAAATGATAGGATATTGAAGGAGGAACTCCCCAGGTCAGTAGGTGCCCAACACGCTACTGGAGATCAGTGGAGAAATAACTCCAGAAGGAATGAAGCAATGGAGCAAAGGCAAAAACAATACCCAGCTGTTGAAGTGACTGGTGATAGAAGCAAGGTCCAATGCTGTAAAGAGCAATATTGCATAGGAACCTGGAATGTCAGGTCCATGAATCAAGGCAAATTGGAAATGGTCAAACAAGAGATGGCAAGAGTGAACATCAACATTCTAGGAATCAGTGAACTGAAATGGAATGGAATGCGTGAATTTAACTCAGATGACCATTATAACTACTACTGCGGGCAGGAATCCCTCAGAAGAAATGGAGTAGCCATCATGGTCAACAAAAGGGTCCAAAATGCAGTACTTGGATGCAATCTCAAAAATAACAGAATGATCTCTATTCATTTCCAAGGCAAACCATTCAATATCACGGTAATCCAAGTCTATGCCCCAGCCAGTAACGCTGAAGAAGCTGAAGTTGAACGGTTCTACGAAGACCTATAAGACCTTTTAGAACTAACACCCAAAAAAGATGTCCTTTTCATTATAGGGAAATGGAATGCATAAGTAGGAAGTCAAGAAACACCTGGAGTAACAGGAAAATTTGGCCTTGGAATGCAGAATGAGGCAGGGCAAAGACTAATGCAGTTTTGCCAAGAAAATGCACTGGTCATAGCAAACACCCTCTTCCAACAACACAAGAGAAGACTCTACACATGGACATCACCAGATGGTCAACACTGAAATCAGATTGATTATATTCTTTGCAGCCAAAGATGGAGAAGCTCTATACAGTCAACAAAGACAAGACCGGGAGCTGACTGTGGCTCAGATCATGAACTCCTGATTGCCAAATTCAGACTTAAATTGAAGAAAGTGGGCAACACCACTAGACCATTCAGGTATGACCTAAATCAAATCCCTTATGATTATACAGTGGAAGTGAGAAATAGATTTAAGGGTCTAGATCTGATAGATAGAGTGCCTGATGAACTATGGAATGAGGTTCGTGACATTGTACAGGAGACAGGGATCAAGACCATCCCCATGGAAAAGAAATGCAAAAAAGCAAAATGGCTGTCTGGGGAGGCCTTACAAATAGCTGTGAAAAGAAGAGAGGCGAAAAGCAAAGGAGAAAAGGAAAGATATAAGCATCTGAATGCAGAGTTCGAAAGAATAGCAAGAAGAAATAAGAAAGCCTTCTTCAGTGATTAATGCAAAGAAATAGAGGAAAACAACAGAATGGGAAAGACTAGAGATTTCTTAAAGAAAATTAGAGATTCCAAGGGAACATTTCATGCAAAGATGGGCTTGATAAAGGATAGAAATGGTCTGGACCTAACAGAAGCAGAAGATATTAAGAAGAGGTGGCAAGAATACACGGAAGAACTGTACAAAAAAGATCTTCATGACCCAGATAATCATGATGATGTGTTGACTAATCTAGAGCCAGACATCTTGGAATGTGAAGTCAAGTGGGCCTTAGAAAGCATCACTACGACAAAGCTAGTGGAGGTGATGGAATTCCAGTTGAGCTGTTTCAAATCCTGAAAGATGATGCTGTGAAAGTGCTGCACTCAATTTGCCAGCAAATCTGGAAAACTCAGCAGTGGCCACAGGACTGGAAAAGGTCAGTTTTCATCCCAATTCCAAAGAAAGGCAATGCCAAAGAATGCTCCAACTACCGCACAATTGCACTCATCTCACATGCTAGTAAAGTAATGCTCAAAATTCCCCAAGCCAGGCTTCAGCAATATGTGAACCAAGAACTTCCAGATGTTCAAGCTGGTTTTAGAAAAGGCAGAGGAACCAGAGAGCAAATTGTCAACATCCACTGGATCATCGAAAACAAGAGAGTTCCAGAAAAATATCTATTTCTGCTTTTTGACTATGCCAAAGCCTTTGACTGTGTGGATCACAGGTTCCAAATAGGAAAAGGAATAATAACTTCTATGCAGAGTACATCCTGAGAAACCCTGGACTGAAAGAAACACAAGCTGGAAACAAGATTGTCAGGAGAAATATTAATCACCTCAGATGACACCACCCTTATGGCAGAAAGTGAAGAGGAGCTAAAAAGCCTCTTGTTGAAAGTGAAAGAGGAGAGTGAAAAATTTGGCCTAAAGCTCAACATTCAGAAAACGAAGATCATGGCATTTGGTCCCATCACTTCATGGAAAGTAGATGTGGGAACAGTGGAAACAGTGTCAGACTTTATTTTTCTGGGCTCCAAAATCACTGCAGATGGTGACTGCAGCCATGAAATTAAAAGACACTTACTCCTTGGAAGAAAAGTTATGACCAACCTAGATAGCATATTGAAAAGCAGAGACATTACTTTGCCAACTAAGGTCCATCTAGTCAAGGCTATGGTTTTTCCTGTGGTCATGTATGGATGTGAAAGTTGGACTGTGAAGAAGGCTGAGCACCAAAGAATTGATGCTTTTGAACTGTGGTGTTGGAGAAGACTTTTGAAAGTCCCTTGGACTGCAAGGAGATCCAGCCAGTCCATTCTGAAGATCACCCTGGGATTTCTTTGGAAGGAATAATGCTAAAGCTGAAACTACAGTTCGTTGGCCACCTCATGTGAAGGGTTGACTCATTGAAAAAGACTCTGATGCTGAGACGGAGTGAGGGCAGGAGGAGAAGGGGACAACAGAGGATGAGATTGCTGGATGGCATCACTGACTCGGTGGACGTGAGTCTGAGTGAACTCAGGGAGCTGGTGATGGACAAGGAGGCCGGGTGTGCTGTGATTCATGGGGTCACAAAGAGTTGGATACGACCAAGCAACTGAACTGAACTGAACAGTACTAAGGAATCTGGCAGCAATTCACATAGCTGCTAGTTGCCAATGTAAAGTTGACTCATTGAAAAAGACTCTGATGCTGAGACGGAGTGAGGGCAGGAGGAGAAGGGGACAACAGAGGATGAGATTGCTGGATGGCATCACTGACTCGGTGGACGTGAGTCTGAGTGAACTCAGGGAGCTGGTGATGGACAAGGAGGCCGGGTGTGCTGTGATTCATGGGGTCACAAAGAGTTGGATACGACCAAGCAACTGAACTGAACTGAACAGTACTAAGGAATCTGGCAGCAATTCACATAGCTGCTAGTTGCCAATGTAATCACTTTTGCGTCTCTGGTGTAACATTTAAATAAATGAAACAGATAATTTTACTAATTTACAATGGACATTTTATGTTTGGTATTTTGATATAAACTCTTTATTGGAGCATAACATTAACATGGAAAAATTGACAACCATATCAGAACACAGAATGCTATCACAATTTAGAGCGCTATCAACCCTGTAATTCCTTCAAGTATTTAACCCTCACTCTGAGGATAACCATGTTCTTACCTCAAACCATACATTAATGTTCCTAACTCTTATTTGTGTTATGTTATTGGAATTATAAAATACATAGTTTGTTTCTGGCTTCTTTCAAAGGCATCCTTTATGTTTTTTGCAAGTTTATGTGCATTTTTATTCTTAGCTCATGTTCACTGCTGCTGCTGCTGCTAAGTCGCCTCAGTCGTGTCTGACTCTGTGAGACCCCACAGATGGCAGCCCACCAGGCTCCCCAGTCCCTTGGATTCTCCAGGCAAGAATACTGGCATGGGTTGCCATTTCCTTCTCCGATGCATGAAAGTGAAAAGTCAAGGTGAAGTCACTCAGTCATGTCCAACTCTTAGCGACCCCATGGACTGCAGCCTATCAGGCTCCTCCATCCACGGGATTCTCCAGGCAAGAGCACTGGAGTGGGGTGTCATTGCCTTCCCTGAATTTTTACTGCAGTAAGTATAAATATACCATGCCTCATGTGTTCATCTTACTACATGTAGCGTTTCAGCAATAATTTTAGAAAAATGTCTTTTAATAGAAGTGTACACAATATGTTCGTGTCAGTATAAATAATGACTCATTAGAGCATGAATGGTCTAGTGGTGTTGCCCACTTTCTTCAATTTAAGTCTGAATTTGGCACTAGACCACTAGACCATTCAGGTATGACCTAAATCAAATCCCTTATGATTATACAGTGGAAGTGAGAAATAGATTTAAGGGTCTAGATCTGATAGATAGAGTGCCTGATGAACTATGGAATGAGGTTCGTGACATTGTACAGGAGACAGGGATCAAGACCATCCCCATGGCAAAGAAATGCAAAAAGCAAAATGGCTGTCTGAGGAGGCCTTACAAATAGCTGTGAAAAGAAGAGAGGCGAAAAGCAAAGGAGGAAAGGAAAGATATAAGCATCTGAATGCAGAGTTCGAAAGAATAGCAAGAAAAGATATGAAAGCCTTCTTCAGCAATCAATGCAAAGAAATAGAGGAAAAGAACAGAATGGGAAAGACTAGAGATNCCGACTAAGGTCCGTCTAGTGAAGGCTATGGTTTTTCCTGTGGTCATGTATGGATGTGAGAGTTGGACTGTGAAGAAGGCTGAGTGCCAAAGAATTGATGCTTTTGAACTGTGGTGTTGGAGAAGACTCTTGAGAGTCCCTTGGACTGCAAGGAGATCCAGCCAGTCCATTCTGAAGGAGATCAACCCTGGGATTTCTTTGGAAGGAATGATGCTAAAACTGAAGCTCCAGTACTTTGGCCACCTTATGCGAAGATTTGACTCATTGGAAAAGACCCTGATGCTGGAATGGATTAGGGGCAGGAGGAGAAGTGGACGACTGAGGATGAGATAGCTGGATGGCATCATGGACTCAATGGACGTGAGTCTGAGTGAACGCAGGGAGTTGGTGATGGACAGGGAGGCCTGGCGTGCTGCGATTCATGGGGTCGCAAAGAGTCGGACACGACTGAGCGACTGAACCGAACCGAGATCATGAATATGTTTGATAGATATTCTCAGTGTTTCAAAGTGATTTTACAAATGTAAGTTTCCAAAAGTAGATTTATTTTTGGTTTTTTTTTGGTATAACATATGTGATATAAAATTTGTATCGTTTTTCAACTATACAATTCATGGTATTAATTAAATTTACAATTTGTACAACTATTATATCTATTTCCAAAAATCTTTATCACACAAACTCTGTACCCATTAAGCAATGACTCTCCAATCCTTTCTTTTGCTGATCTCTAATGTATTTTCTATTTCAGTAAACTTGCTTATTTGACATATTTAAATTATCAGCCATTTGGTTCTATCTAAAACCATTGGGCATGGACCAAATATATGCAGGGATATTTTATTTATTTTTATTGAAGTATAGTTGATTTACAATGTTTTGTTACTTTCTGGTGTACAACAAAGTGATTCAGTTACAAATATATATATATAATTTTTCATTATGGTTTATTACAGTATATTGAATATAATTCCCTGTGGTATACAGTAGGACCATACCATATACTGTTTACCTATATCATATATAGTAGTTTGTCTCTGCTAATCCCAAACTCCTAATTTACCCCTACTCTCTTTTTCCTTTGGTAACCTTAAATGATTTTCTATGTCTTCATGTCTGTTTCTGTTTTGTAAATAAGTTCATTTGTATCATATTTTAGATTCTGCATATGATATCATATATTTGTTTCCTCTGTCTTACATATTTCATTTATTATGATAATGTCTAGATCTACTTATCAAAGACATTATTTTATTCCTTTTTGGATGAGTGGTATTCCATGGTATGTGTTTATGTTTGGTGTGTGTGTAGGGGGGAGGGAGGTGGGTGGGTGTGGGTCGGGGTGTGTGGGTGTATACATCCTTACCACATCTTTATCCATTCATTTGTCTATGAATATTTAGGTTGCACTGTCTTAGATGTTTTAGACAGGATAAAATATCAGGGACTTTTTGGTGTAGACCAAAATCTCATGGTAGTTTTGGACCTTATCAAATGTGCTGCAACAGATAATTTATATAAGTGGAATCTTGTTATATTTTCCATTCATGTTTGGTTTATAGCACTTAGCATAACATTTTCAAGGTTCATCCATGTTGTAGCATTTGTTAGAATCTCATTTATTTTCATGATCTGTATTTCATTATATTTTGTTGATATATTCTCCTGTTGATGGACACTTGAGTTTTTTCAACCATTTGGCTGTGAATATTTACATACAAGTACCCTTTAAGTGCCTCTTTCAAAATTATTTTGTGTATATACCTAGAAGTGGAATGACTGAGGAATGTCAATTCAAGTGCATGGCTCAATTTTCAATTGGCATGCTCTTTTGTTGTTAAATTATTTTCACAGTTCCTTGTATTGATATATTCTGGATATAATTTTATCAGATAGATATATGATTTAGAAATATTTCCTCCCATCCTATAGGCTGTCTATTTACTTATCTATCTCTTTTATTTTATTTTTTTATATAAATTTATTTATTTTAATTGGAGGTTACTTTACAATATTGTATTGGTTTTGCCATACATCAACATGAATCTGCCACAAGTATACACATGTTCCCCATTCTGAACTCCCCTCCCTCCTCCCTCCCCGTACCATCCCTCTGGGTCATCTCAGTGCACCAGCCCCAAGCATCCAGTGTCATGCATCAAACCTGGACTGGAGATTCATTTCATATATGATATAATATTAATATGTTTATTTTTTTATTTTACTGAAAACTACTTTATTTTTTATTTTGTTGCTCATGCTTTTGAAGTTATATAAGAATTCCTTGCTTAAGTTAAGGTCATGAAAATTTATCTGCATGTTTTCTTTTGGAGTTTTATAGCTTTAAGTCTTATTTTTAAGTTTTTGACTCATTGTAGATTTTAAAATATGATTTAACTTTATTATTTGCATGTGGAAATTAAGCAGCGCTCTGCAGGTTTCAATTTTTCTACATTCTTATAAATACCTGACATTTTTGTGTTTTCATATGAGCCATTCTTCTGGTAGAAAGGGTTTCATACTCTGATTATAATTAAACATGTAACTGTATTTGCAATAAAGGTCAGTATCTTTGCATTTGGGTATCCTATTTTATGGGCTTCCCTGATGTCTCAGATAGTCAAGAATCCACCTGCAATGCAAGAGACTGGGGTTTGATCCCTGAGTCGAGAAGATCCCCTGGAGAAGGGAATGGCTACCCACTCCAGTATTCTTGCCTGTGTGTGTTAATTTGCTTCAGTTATGTCCAGCTTTTTGCGACCCTATGGACCATAGCCTACCAGGTTCTTCTGTCCATGGGATTGGAGTGGCTTGCTGTGCCCTCCTCCATGGAATCTTCCCAACTCAGGGATTGAATCTGTATCTCTTATGTCTCCTATCTCCGGCATTGACAGTGGGTTCTTTACTGCTAGTGCCACCTGGGAAGCCCTGACTATCCTTGCCTGGAGAATCCCATGAAAAAGGAATCCAATGGGCTACAGTACATGGGGTTGCAAAGAGTCAGGTGTGACTGAGCGACTAAGCACACGCACACACATCCTATTTTAAAATGTACGTGTTCTAGTCTTTTTTGTGTTTTTCTATTGGAATTAGCTGTTATATAGAGGGAAGCCTGGCATGCTGCTGTTCATGGGGTTGCAAAGAGTTGGACATGACTGAGTGACTGAACAACAACAGTTCTAAATTTATTAATTCCTAGATTTGGGATTTTTAATATATAATCATATAATCTGAATAATGATCATAAAAACTTTAATTTTTTTCTATACAATTTTATGCTCTTTATATTTTTGTTTTACTATTATACTGGTTAGGGTTCCTTCTAAAATAGTGAATAGAAATTGTGAGAGCAAAGATATTGTTACATTTGGCACCTCGAAAGAAATACTTTTAATAATTAGCCTATGTATAAAATTGGGCTTCCCTTGTAGCTCAGTCAGTAAAGAATCTGCCTCAGTGTAGGAGACCCAGGTTTGAACCCTGGGTTGGGAAGATCCCCTGGAGAAGGAAATGGCAACCCATGCCAGTATCCTTGCCTGGAAAATCTCATGGACAGTGGAGTCTGGTGTACTGTAGTCCATGGGCTTGCAAAGAGTCAGGCATGGCTGAGCAACTAATATTTAACCTATGTATAAAATTAGCTGTAGGTTTTTATTTAGTGTTCTTTGTCATGTTATATAAGTTCCCACCT
Source organism: Aepyceros melampus (assembly GCA_006408695.1). NCBI lineage: Eukaryota > Metazoa > Chordata > Mammalia > Artiodactyla > Bovidae > Aepyceros > Aepyceros melampus. The sequence goes on from SJXQ01012611.1 coordinate 462,323, forward strand.
TCATTACTGCAGTGAATTTTTTATTGTGGGTTTCCAAATACTTATTTTTTTCTGAATATTTCAAAGGACATTGTCACCATTAATACAGGATAGATTATATTGATTTAATAATCATCAGTCCAGGTTCGATGCATGATACTGGATGCTTGGGGCTGGTGCACTGAGACAACCCAGAAGGATGGTACAGGGAGGGAGCAGGGAGAGGGGTTCAGGATGAGGATCCCATGTATACCTGTAGTGGATTCATGTTGATGTATGGCAAAACCAATACAATAGTGTAAAGTAATTAACCTCCAATTAAAATAAATAAATTTATATTAAAAAATAAAGTGTTAAAATCTTGAATCTCTAGAATAAAATCCAATTTACAATGACATACTATTCATCATGAGCTTCTTTAATAGCTCGGTTGTTAAAGAATCCACCTGTAATGCAGGAGACCCTGGTTCAATTCCTGGATGGGGAAGATTTGCTGGAGAAGTGATAGACTAACCACTCCAGTATTCTTGAGCTTCCCTTGTGGCTTGGCTGGTAAAGCGTTGGCTTGCAATGCTGGAGACCTGGGTTTGGAAGATAAAGAAGATAAAAACAGAAATTTGCACCTAGCAGAGGGATGCTTCAAAATACAAAGCACTGACTTTGGGATCAGGAAAGAGGTAAAGACCTAAAGAACTCTGAGGATCCTGCTAGTAGCAGCTACAGAAAAATATCCCTGTTCACACTTCCAATGCTAGGGTATGGATTCAATCCTTGATTGGGAACTAAGATCCCACATGCTGCATCCGTGACCAAAAAAAAAAAAAAAAAAAAAACAGAGAGAGAGATAGAGAGACTTCCCAATTATGTGCTGACAGAAAGATTAGTGAAACTGCCTCCTACAGTCATGTGGAAGATGGAAATTATGCCTAAGGGGCTTGTGGATCTGGCTAAGGAAATTTCTAGAAAGAGTGGTGTAAGTTCAAGTTGACTTCTTTAGTTGTCTATATGAAAGGTGAAATGAGATAAGGAAAGGTGAAAGGTGAGATGAGCTAAGGAGGAACTGTTGATATTTTTCTCACATCTGTTTCTGTTCATTCCACCAGGAGCTTTGCAGGTGGCCCTAGTGGTAAAGAACTCGCCAGCCAATGCAGGAGACTTAAGAGATGCAGGAAATACAAAGCACTGACTTTGGGATCAGGAAAGAGGTAAAGACCTAAAGAACTCTGAGGATCCTGCTAGTAGCAGCTACAGAAAAATATCCCTGTTCACACTTCCAATGCTAGGGTATGGATTCAATCCTTGATTGGGAACTAAGATCCCACATGCTGCATCCTGTGCCAAAAAAAAAAAAAAAAAAAAAACAGAGAGAGAGATAGAGAGACTTCCCAATTATGTGCTGACAGAAAGATTAGTGAAACTGCCTCCTACAGTCATGTGGAAGATGGAAATTATGCCTAAGGGGCTTGTGGATCTGGCTAAGGAAATTTCTAGAAAGAGTGGTGTAAGTTCAAGTTGACTTCTTTAGTTGTCTATATGAAAGGTGAAATGAGATAAGGAAAGGTGAAAGGTGAGATGAGCTAAGGAGGAACTGTTGATATTTTTCTCACATCTGTTTCTGTTCATTCCACCAGGAGCTTTGCAGGTGGCCCTAGTGGTAAAGAACTCGCCAGCCAATGCAGGAGACTTAAGAGATGCAGGTTTAGACCCTGGGTGGGAAGATCCTCTGGAGGAGGGCATGTAACCCACTCTAGTGTTCTTGTCTGGAGAATCCCATGGACAGTGGAGACTGGCTGGTTCATGGGGTTGCAAAGAGTTGGACACAAAGTGACTTCACACACACACACACACACACACACACACGTTCCAATTTAATGCAACTTCTCATGAGTAGTTGGGTTGTTTGAGGTGAAATGAAAGTAGCAGCAAGAAACTGCCTTATGACCCAGCAATCCCACTGCTGGGCATACACACCGAGGAAACCAGAATTGAAAGAGACACATGTACCCCAATGTTCATTGCAGCACTATTTATAATAGCCAGGACATGGAAGCAACCTAGATGTCCATCAGCAGATGAATGGATAAGAAAGCTGTGGTACATATACACAATGGAGTATTACTCGGCCATTAAAAATAATATGTTTCAATCAGTTCTAATGAGGTGGATGGAGCTGGAGCGATTATACAGAGTGAAGTAACCCAGAAAGAAAAACACTAATATAATATACTTACACATATATATGGAATTTAGAAAGATGGTAATGATAAACCTGTATGTGAGACAGCAAAAGAGACACAGATGTATAGAATAGCGTTTTGGACTCTGTGGGAGAGGGAGAGGGTGGGATGATTTGGGAGAGTGCAGTGTAACATGTATGATATCATAAGTGAAACGAATCACTGGTCTAGGTTCGATGCAGGATACAGGATGCTTGGGACTGATGCACGGGGATAATCCAGAGAGATGGTGTGAGGTGGGAGGTGGGAGAGGGGGTCGGGATTGGGAGTTCATGTACACTCGTGGCTGGTTCATGTCAATGTATAGCAAAACAAATACAGTATTGTAAAGCAAAACAAACTAAAAAATAAAAATTAATTAAAAAAAAGAAAAAAATTTCCCAGGGATAAATCCTTAAAAAATTCATTTATAGAGTTTCAAAAGTTATACATTTATTAGCATCATTTTATCTTAATTAAGAAAAGGACTTTGGAGCTTTTTGGAAACAAGTCCATTTTATACATTTGGCACATGAGAAACTAGCTCAGAACAAAGGGGAAAGTCACCCAGCATCTCATAAGCTGGTGAGTGGCAGAGCTGAAACAAAATCTGGTTCTCCTGACATCCTTCTTGTGGCACAGCCTTGAAGCTCTCCTCTCTTTGCAAAGTGAGACAGGCTACTGGTAGAGACATCTGCAAGCTTAACTGTCAAACTGAATCCAGGCTACTTGGCAGTGTCACAGGGAGAAATAATCTAATGGGTTGAAATGAAGAGAGGAAAATAGTTCTCAGCAAGTGGCATCAACTTACTTGGTATTTTTCTCTCCATTTATTATTATAGACATGTTAATGGCAAATCTGAGAAGTTTCTTTTGTGAATCAGGTTAGGGCTATGATTGTTCAAAAAAGCTCATTAGCAATTTATGAAAAGCAGCAAAACTCATCTTCCCTTAATGTGAAATCACTTCAGGCTGTCACTAGAGGAAGAATTGTTGAGAAGTGAATTGACCACATACAGATCCATTCTTTCTTTAACAAAAAAGAAACCCATACAAAGGAAAAACACCTTGCAATAATGAGGTATGTGTAACACTCAGTCAGAGTTCAGCCCCAGTTACTATGATGCTCTGAACGGAACTACTTTTCTTATTCGCCTACTGCGGGTACACTCAGGTAGACGTCATAAACCTGAGTTATCTATCTATTAAGAGCAACAGGATCTCTTTGACTTAAAATTTCATTAAAGCTCTGAAAGGATTGGGAATAATGAAATCCACACTTTGGAGAAGAGATACATGAAGTTTACTGAGCACATTCTATACACATATTGAATAATCATGTTGACCAGAGTGCATGCTGATGTCAATTCTTGGTTATTCCATCTTGAGAAATAAGCAAGAATTATTCTCCTGGGTGGCTGATGGGTAGGTCTGTGCTGAGTGAGGCTATTTTTCTATGCTCTGTGTGTGGTTCATATAGCCTTATCTCTTGCTCACACTTGATATCTAGGATAACTTACTCCCACAGTCTTTCAAACTCCTTTTTATTTTATCTCACCTTTTTTTAACTTTTAAAATGTATTTTCAAATTGAAGTCGAGTTGATTTACAATGTTGTGTGAATCTCTGCTGTACAGCAAAGTGACTCAGTTATACATTCATTTTTATATTATTTTCCATTATGACTTATTCCAGGATATTGAATATAGTTCCCTGTGCTGTACAGTAGGATCTTAATTTTTCACACCAACGTATTTGGCTGAGGTTCAGAATTTAGGCACTGAATCTTCATCTGATATTTTCTGCACTGTAAATTTCTTGCTGTCTATTTAATCCCATAAGGCCAGGAGCAATTGTGTGGCAGTATAGCTCTCTGATTATTCTAAGCATATCACATCAGAATTTTCATTGCCACAGTCATCATTGTTCTGCCCTTTCTTTCTTAATAAACAAATTTCTGTATCCCAGAGGGGAAGTGTGCTGGTTGGTATAGGCAGAGACTGTGTGCTTTGATCTTCATAAAGCAATATGACTTTAAAATATTAAGATTTGTGTTAAAATTATAATTTGTATTCTATAGAATAAAACACATATTTTTTAAAAGATAACCAGAGATTTTAAAAAAAATTGTGTTTAAAATGACCTATTTATAATAGCACTATTTATAATAGCCAGGACATGGAAGCAACCTAGATGTCCATCAGCAGATGAATGGATAAGAAAGCTGTGGTACATATACACAATGTAGTATTACTCAGCTATTAAAAAGAATACATTTGAATCAGTTCTAATGAGGTGGTTGAAGCTGGAGCCGATTATACAGAGCGAAGTAAGCCAGAAAGAAAAACACCAATACAGTATACTTACACATATATATGGAATTTAGAAAGATGGTAATGATAAACCTGTACACGAGACAGCAAAAGAGACACAGATGTATAGAACAGCCTTTTGGACTCTGTGGGAGAGGGAGAGGGTGGGACGATTTGGGAGAGTGGTAGTGTAACATGTATGATATCATAAGTGAAATGAATCGCCGGTCTAGGTTCGATGCAGGATGCAGGATGCTTGCGACTGATACACGGGGATAATCCAGAGAGATAGTGTGGGGCGGGAGTGGGGAGTGGGGGATAGGGATTGGGAGTTCATGTATACTCGTGGCTGATTCATGTCAATGTATAGCAAAACGAATACAGTATTGTAAAGCAAAACAAACTAAAAAATAAAAATTAATTAAAAAAAAAAAGACCCATTAACTCCTTTATCCCTGAGGCAATTCTATGAAAAAAATGAGAGCTATCGTAATTTTATCGAAAACAATACAGGTTAAAATTTTCAAAGTTTTTAAATCTTACTGCCTTCAATACAAAGTAGTATCATTTACCATCTGTTACATTTGTGAGTGATGGGCAGACAGATTTAGCACAAATTTGTGAGTATCTATGTTTATACCTATGAAAATTCATTTGGTTGAATATTTCAAAAGTGGAGATGCATCAGCATATTAATATCTCACTGCTGCTGCTGCTAAGTCACTTCAGTCATGTCTGACTCTGTGCGACCTCATAGATGGCAGCCCACCAGGCTCCCCCATCCAGGCAAGAACACTGGAGTGGGTTGCCATTTCCTTCTCCAATGCATGAAAGTGAAAAGTCAAATTGAAGTCACTCAGTCATATCCGATTCTTAGCGACCCCATGGACTGCAGCCTACCAGGCTGCCCCATCCATTGGATTTTCCAGGCAAGAGTACTGGAGTGGAGTGCCATTGCCTTCTCTGATTAATATCTTACAAGGCCTTGTAATTGGACATCACCTAATAATACTAATATTCTACTGCCTAAGATGTTTGTACCAATGTGACCACTACTTTACTTTCTGGGTATTTGTTAAATATAAAGATACTTGTCTTGGTCCCTTGGGGCTGTTACAACAAAACACCCCAGACTCAATAGCTTATAAATAATGGAAATTTATTTCTCAAATTCCAGAGGCTTCATGTCTAAGATCAGGATGCCAGCATAGTTAGCTGAGAGTCTTCTACCTGGTCCCAGACGCATTGCATCCTCACATGGAGGAAGGAGTTGAGTTCTGCAGCCTCTTTAGGTAGGTTCAGCCTTACTAGGATTACCCCAGTGAGGCATATATTACTCAGACTAGTCTTATAAGTGAAGTGAAGTGGCTCAGTCGTGCCCGACTCTTTGTGACTCCATGGACAGTAGCCTGCATCAAGCTCCTCCATCCATGGGATTTTCTAGGCAAGAGTCTGGAGTGGATTGCCGTTTCCTTCTCCAGGGAATCTTCCCGACCCAGCGATCGAACCCAGGTCTCCTGCATTGTAGACAGATGCTTTACCATCTGAACCATAAAGTACCTACAAATAACACCACTTCTGGGGATTAAGATCTCACCAGGTGAATTTAAGGAAGATGCAAATATTCAGTCTATGGCAGTAACCACACATCTGCCTGGAAACCTTCAGAAGACTGCCACCAAGAGAAAAACTAATATAAGAATAATGTCCATCAAGCTAGACTTCAGAAATTCCAAGAAACAAGTTCTTATGCCAAGACTTAAGAGAGATCTTTTTAAAAAATATGATAAAGTATGTTCTGCACTTAAGTCTCTAAACTTCAATTTTAAGCCATTAAACATGTTTTGAAAATGGTAAAACTATATGGAAAGGCATTTTTGATAGTACTTGGTGGGTGTCTCATTTTATAGGTAAGGTTGTGGGGCCTACACAGACAGAAACTTCCCTTATACAATTATAAATCATGTTTTTACCAATTTGTGAAGTCATATTCTTAACAATAAAAAATATTATACTACAGTTAGTTCAGTTGCTTAGTCATGTCTGACTCTTTGTGACCCCATGGACTGCAGCATGCCAGGCCTCCCTGTCCATCACCAGCTCCCAGAGCTTACTCAAACTCATGTCCATTGTGTCGGTGATGCTATCCAACCATCTTATCCTTTGTTGTCCCCTTCTCCTCCTGCCTGCAGTCTTTCCCAGCATCAGAGTCTTTTCAAGTGAGTCTGTTCTTCACATCAGGTGGCCAAAGTATTGGAGTTTCATCTTCAACATCAGTCCTTCCAATGAATATTCAGTATTCTATTATAATCTGCTGCTGCTGCTGCTGCTGCTGCTGCTGCTAAGTCGCTTCAGTCATGTCTGACTCTGTGCGACCCCATTGACTGTAGCCCACTATGCTTCTCTGTCCCTGGGATTCTCCAGGCAAGAACATGAAGTGGGTTGCCATTTCCTTCTCCAATGCAGGAAAGTGAAAATGAAAGTGAAGTCGCTCGGTCGTGCCCGACTCTTAGCAACCCCATGGACTGCAGCCCACCAGGATCCTCTGTCCATGGGATTTTCCAGGCAAGAGTACTGGAGTGGGGTGCCATTTGATTTCTAATTATTTCGATGCAATTTAACAGTTCCCTAAGCCATTACTCAGGTTTCCCTGGTAGCTCAGACACTGAAGAGTATGGCTGTCATACAGGTGACCTAGGTTTGATCCCTGGGTCAGAAAGATCCCCTGGAGAAGGGAATGGCTACCCAGTCCAGAATTCTTGCCTGGAGAATTCCATAGACAGAGGAGCCTGGTGGGTTATATTCCATGCAATCGCAAAGAGTCAGACACAATTACATGACTAACACATTGAGATGCAAGCCATTATTCAATAGCTCTTTAAAGTAGTTGAGGTCACCATGACACTTCCATATAGTTTTTTAAAAATTCCTAATTTTTAAAGTCAAAGCCTCAAATGTATCTTCTTTTACAATTATCTTCCCAATGATTTTACTGGAGAAATAACTTGTATATCAAGTATTGTGGATAAAGCTATTAATTTCCAATCCACAAATTAAAATATATCTAGATTATCTAAATTATGAATATCAAATTTTTCATCAGTAAAAAGGAAATTATATGACATGAGTTCACAAAGAATTGTACACAGCAAAGTTGATATATAGAAGATCTGTATCTCAGTATTTAGTTTTTAGAAAATAAAATACTTTCACTCACCCCCATGTAGTATTCTTCAACAATGTCACATTATTTTATGATTTCTATCATTCTTTTCTGATTTTTGACAAAAGTTCAATTCTATGTTAAAAATTATAAGGCAAGATAGCTTTTTTCTTCATTATCAAAGAGAAAATTTAATGGGTATTACTCTACTCAAGTTGAAATCAAGATTTCTGGGAGAAATATCAACCACCTTAGATATGCAGATGACACCTCTTTAATGGCAGAAAGTGAAGAGAAACTGATAGCCTCTTGATAAAGGTGAAAGAGGCAAGTGAAAAGCTGGCTTAAAACCCAACATTCAGAAAGCAAAGATCATAGCACCCATTTCCATCACTTTGTGGCAAATAGATGAGGAAAAATTGGAAACAGTGACACATCTTATTTTATTGGGCTCCAAAGTCACTGCAGATGGTGATAAAGAGGGTGACACAGGATGAGATGATTAGATGGCATCACTGACTCAATGGACATGAGTTTGAGCAAATTCCAGGAAATAGTGAAGAACAGGGAAGCCTGGCATGCTGCAGTTCATGTCAGTAATCCTGGTTAAAAGAATGGAGGGCAAGCTATGTTATCAATCCATTCAAGGTCTTATTGATGACATCATCAATCTCACTGCTACATGTAGGGTCATTACTGCTACTAAGTCACTTCAGTCGTGCCCGACTATGTGAGACCCCATGGACAGCAGCCCACCAGGCTCCCCTGTCCCTGGGATTCTCCAGGCAAGAACACTGGAGTGGGTTGCCATTTCCTTCTCCAATGGATGAAAGAGAAAAGTGAAAGTGAAGTCACTCAGTTGTGTCCGACTCTTAGCGACCACATGGACTTCAGCCTACCAGGCTCCTCTGTCCATGGGATTTTCCAGGCAAGAACACTGGACTGGGTTGCCATTTCCTTCTCCAATGCATGAAAGTAAAAAGTGAAAGTGAAGTCGCTCAGTTGTGTCCGACTCCTAGCAACCCCATGGACCGCAGCCTACCAGGCTCCTCCATCCATGGGATTTTCCAGGCAAGAGTACTGGAGTGGGGTGCCATTGCCTTCTCCAATGAAGGGTCATAGAAGTTAATAAATGAGATCTAATTTCTCTGGGCCTTCAATATCTAACTGAGAAGAGAAACAGGAAAAAGACAGCTGGTGTATATTTTGATAGAGGCAATATCAACTGAAGTACACCACAGAATGAGAGAGGGCATTAATGAGGTTTGGGGTGAGTGGTCAGAAGACTGGGTAAGGGAGAGCATTCAGCAAAAAGTGACCCATTGCATGGTGAGTAGACTATACCAAAATACAGTAACAAAGTAAACAAACCTCTATACAAATTAATTTTGAGAATACTATTGGAAAATAGAATAGTATCACATATCTATAATATATATCCACAGATGTTCATAAACATAGAGACATAGACACTTTGTGATTTTCATCCCGAAATTTTCATCATTAAACAAGTGCAACAATACCAACCTCACCAGTTTGTAAGAAAAAATTGAATCCAAGCTGTGTTTCTGGCAGAGGGAACAAGTTAAGATTACCTGCTCAAATGGCTAAAACTTTTTTTATTAATGTTTGTAAAGAAGATTTTTAAGAGATTTGTATTTGTACTTGATGAGTAGTCTTATGGAGGGTGTGAACTAGATTTGGACAAAGGAGCTTCTATAGCAGTCTGCATATTAGAAAGCCTCTTTTCTTCTTTTTTTTTTTTTTTTTTTTTTTTAGTTTTAGGCAATAATTGTCAATGTTTTAGTTATCTCTTGGGTTATTCATATTTTGAAAACATAAGATTTACATCTTTGAAGGACAGAGAGAGAAAGCAAGTTTTCTTACAGGAGTTTTGGGATGTATTTCTCTTTTATCCAAAGTCTAAGGTTATTACTAGGCTTCCCAGATGGCTCAGTGGTAAAGAATCTGCCTGCCAGTGCAGGACACGTGGGTTTGCCTCATGATCTGGGATGATCCCCTGGAGAAGGAAATAGCAACACACTCCAGGATTCTTGTCTGGTGAATTCCATGGACGGAGGAGCCTGGCAGGCTACAGTCCATGGAGTCCCATAGAGAAGGACACAACTGAGTGACTAACACTAACACAACATGAATAGATGTGCATAAATAAATAGAATGATAAACTGGTAACAACGACTTATATGCAAGTGGCACTCTGTAGCACGTTATATTCTTTTTACTTTTAGAATAGTTAATTTAATGGAATAAAATGAACCATGAGTAAAATTATGGGGTAATTAGACTTTATTTAAATATTTCGTCATGAGAGATTTACATTCTAAACTGAAGCCTATTATACAGAGTGAAGTAAGCCGAAACACCAATACAGTATATTAATGCATATATGTGGAATTCAGAAAGACGGTAAAGACGACCCTATATGCAAGACAGCAAAAGAGACACAGATGTAAATGACAGACTTTTGGACTATGTGGGAGAAGGCGGGGGTGGGATGATGTGAGAGAATAGCACTGAGGCATGTTTGTTATCATGTGTAAAACAGACGACCAGTGCAAGTTTGATGCATGAAGCGGGGCACTCAAAGCTGGTGCTCTGGGACCACCCAGAGGGATGGGGTGGGGAGGAAGGTGGGAGCGGGGTTCAGGACGGTGGGACACAGGTAAACCCATGGCTGATTCATGTCAATGTGTGGCAAAAACAACCACAATATTGTAAAGTAATTAGCCTCCAATTAAAATAAATTAATTTTAAAACAAGCCAAGTCAAAAACAACAGAAAATAAGATAATGATAAAAAGTGTTTGAGATTATTTTTTTCTACCATGCAGTTCTAAGTAGTGTCTCTTCAAATATTTATTTGATAGAAGACAAACATTTTTTACCTCTAATTTTTGTATGAATCAGTCTGTTTAGTAATGTTATTAAGCTTATGTTGCCAGTGTTTTCAAAAGTCATTCTCCCCTTAATTATGACTTAAGCAAATTTGATGCTATTTTATTTCCATACTTATAGAGTTAGTTATTAGCATCATTCATTTTACTAAGTCTTCACATCATTTGATCCCTTATTTTAATACCTGTCTGGCTCGACTGGCTCTCACCATTCAGTAAGATTTTTAAAGTAAAGCTCATGGGTGTTTTATCCCATTATATTTGCAAGAACACATGACTGCCTTCAGAATTCTAGGGTCACATTTCTTCCTGGCAGAACTTTGTAGTAATTGCTTCATTGCCTTTTGGCATTGAGTGTTGCTGTGGAGGGTTCTCTACTCCAGAGGCACTCATTTTTATCAATTTTGGCAGTTTCTCCTAAGAATATGCTAGACTTCCAATTCTTCTTACTGAATATTTTACTTTAGCAGTTGAATTTTTAAAATTTCATATACTCTTATTTTTTACAGATTCTTCTACCTTTGAGCTGTATAGATTCCATAGACTTTCTCTCTGAAGATTATTTCAAAAACTGATACATGACTTCTTCTGTTCCTTAAGTTACATCTTTTACTATGGAATGATTTATAATTACTAAGGTTATTTGTCAAATCTTGTCTATTCATACTTAAGAGAGGGGAACTACAGTGCTTACTGGAGGTAGTATATGTGGGAGCATACTTTGTTGGTGGATTTCTCTTTGGCTGTAGAAGTTACTAGGTGGCTTTAAAACTGAGTAACCATGAATATTAGTATCTTGGTATGTCCAGTTTTAGCATGGAGGTATAATGTTGACCATCATCATATGGAAGTTACGAGGATAGATTACAGTTAATGTCAGTAAAGGGTACATCTTTCTGTTTTGCGGTCTAGCAGCTTACTTCTGTGCTTTGTTGAACTGTGTCCTCAAGTCTGGCACTTCCATTATTAAATTCCACCATAAAATAAATATCTAATCCTATATATGGTTCTGCAAAGAGTATGCACTGCACTTATGGGGATGTGGCTGAAAAGCGGAACAACTTTCTGCTCCTTAGTGGACTTTAATTCCAACCACCATCAACTGCAGTAGTGCTCATGCCTCATTCCTAACTCTTGTTGATTCTACAGGACTCACAAACTTTTTTCTTGCTGGTATGTGCAGACATTTGAGATTGATTGTCCTTTGATTAACTAAATTAATTATGATTGCCTTATCAGTGCTCTCATAAATTAGAGATTGAGGCTTCAGCTGTCTCGTGTATTTTATTCTTGTTGCTTTTTGTAGTTTTTGAGGGTAGGGAAAAATCCAAAATTCGTTGGCATCTTATTTGTTCTACTGTTTTCTTCAGAAACATCAAGTTTATAGCATGTGTTTCCTTTCATAATTTGTCATCACTTTCATTTTGCAATTTGTGGCGAGCAGAATTCTAAAATCATCTCCAAGATTCCCACCCCTTGGTATACATGCCCTTCATAATCCTCTCCTAAGTGTAGGCAGGTTCTATGAATATGATGGAGTCACTTACACAATTAAATTATGTTAGACTCCTTCATAAGGGGCAAAGAGTGATTCTCTTGCTCGCTTTGAATGAAGAATCAAGTTGTGAGAGGGCGGCCATTCAGAGTTGAGAGTACTTCTGGTTAATAGCCAGCAAGAAAGTAGGATCTCTGTGTTATAATGCAAGGAATTAAATTCTGCCAACAACTATATGAGAACCACAGCCCTGGCTAAACCTTGACTGCAGTCTGGCAAGATCCTGAGCAGAACACCCAGTTAATACCACCTGGACTACTGACCCGTAGACACAGAAACTTCTCTTGTATTCTTTTGAGGTGTTTGTGGTAATTAGTTATGCAGTAATAGAAATGAGTGTTTGATCTTGTACGTTAGTGGGGTTTTTTTTTTCACTTTACCTTGGTATTATACTCATGAGAGTACCATTAATAATTGTGTGCATTGTATTGGTTGCAGATTGCTCATGTGACTTTCATAATATTTTTGTTGTTATCTTCTTAAACTTACTATTTATTTAGTTGCCTTAAATTTCTTCTTTTAAAACATAACTCTTTTTCTTTCAATTTATTGGTCTAATTATCTTTCATTTCCTTATAACTGTGAAGGATTATATGTATGAATTTTTTCTCTGTTATTAATAAATTTCCTCCTGGAATGTTTTTTTCTTAATTGGTTTTTTGATTCACATCATCACTACCATCAGTCACCTCCCCTCTGCCTACTCTCTTCCCCACCTCCACTATTTCAGAATTCTAATTTCTTTCTGACTTTTGCCCATCTTTAATTAAGTCATCTATTTAATTAAAATTTTCTGAAGTCACAGGCACATGAGTTGGGAAAGTTCAGAGATTTAATTCAAGTTTTGCTCTTTGTGTGGGTTTTTTGTTTGATAGTTTCCATCAGTACAAAACAATCTATTCACTCCCATGGGTATAAATCTCATACAAATTCTGGCATTCAATTTTTTAATGCATTCTATTTCTAACTAAAAAATTTGTTGCTGTTGAATAAAAGTGCCATAAATTTTCCAAATTTTATTCATTAGATACTATTACTTCCTCCATCTAGAGCTCTCAAACACATTATTTTTACATACTCTTAATGCATCAATCACTTCAAAGATTTTGGTCATGCATCTCTGTCTGTTTTTATCTCATATAAACAGGTAAACTTTTGACACATTTAAGAATTTCATATAAAACAAATTTTTGAAGGACAAACTTTCTCTTATTTCCTTAGGCAGACATCATTTCAGCTGATCCCTGAAGGAATCCATGACAAAATATTTATTATTATTTTTACCCACAGCAGCATAATTTAAACTCTAGTTATTTAGGCTTGTAAAACAAATTTGTATAACCACAATGGGAAATGATCTTCCCTGTGGTACAGCTAAACTAATAAAGTAATTATGGCAGGGCTGAGCAGTTATAACCAAGCATCGTAAACTCAATTCACATGTATAAAACCATAGAGACAAGAAAAATTTTTAATGTAATAAGATTCAAGGAATAGGAAGACACAGGGAGTTTCCACACTCTTCTACAGAGAGCTACTATCTACCCACTTTCCCAGAAGCTCACCATGGAAATGTCTTTTGTCAACTCATCAAGATTAAATATTTTAAAATGTCTTATGCAAAAAATATTGTGTTCTTTTAAACTGTAGTAAAATTCTGGCACAGAGTGGGAGTATATTCTTCAGCAATATTTACAAATAATTTATAGGTTTATTTGCATAAGACCTAATTAGGGAATATTTTATGTTTCATTAGCTAAACAGTTGCTTCTATACTTAGTCTAACACCAAGGCTTAATCCACTTAACAACTTTCAACAAATATTTATTGACAGACCCTTGTGGTTAGGGGCTAAGGATACAAAATGAATAAACACCAGCTCCTTCATTAAAAGTTTTTAAGGCTCAAGATAATAGGGACACATAATCTTTTAGAATATATTTATTTATTCATTATTTTAATCAATAATTACTTGGTACCTACTAAATGAAAGTTATATCTCTATTTTGATACATGCACAGTTTCTATGACTGTATGTATGTTTCATGTTATTTATTAATATTTTAAAATAATCTGCATTTATTTCTTAATATTACATAAAGGGTATGTGCATTATTAATTTTTGAAGTTTTCACTCTTATCCATACATTGCCAGTGCTTATACATAAAATTCCTGTAAATGTCTTAGCCTCTTTCTGAAACCTACTTCTATTATAGCTGTATGTACTAATTATCTTTCAAGGGACAGCTCTAAGTCATACCCTGCACCCCACTATCATATTTATTCCTATTTAGATATATGTATATAATATTTTACTCTTTCAAATGCTCATAGTGTTCTTTCTGTGTCTTTTAAAGTTTACTTTGGGTTAATGTGCATTGTATATTTGCCATTATTACCGCCATTATTACCATCAGCAATACCAATGCTACACATTCAACATCCACCCAAGGGCCAACATATTTTATTGCTGTAAGATAGGATTCACATCTTATTAGTTTTGTGCTCCTGAAATTGAGAATAGTTTCTGGTACATAGTATAACCCCTTAAACATTTGGCTTCTAATTTGAATGGTCTTATTGAGCTTGTCTTCAAATATGGGGAGAAAAAGGATACTGTAAGAACTATAGTAATAAAGCAAAATTTAGAACTTAAGTCCTTAAGTTGAGTTATACTAATAATAAAATAATATTCATGTTTACCTAAAATAATTCCACTTTTTATAATACCCAGACTGTGACTTGCAATTATAATAAAATCTATCATCAATATCTTAACAATTTGCTATGTATAGATAACAGAATACATCTGACATGGATCTAGTAAACATATCATCTTTATAATTTTTTATATCAATTCTATCGTGTACTATTTGTTTAGTTTCTCATTCTACTAAAATATTTTTTAACTTTATTTTCTGAAGTTTACATTTTTAAAAAGCAATTTTGCTTATGAAAGTGTAGAACAGAAGATTTTTTGAGGCACCCTACACAAATATTTTTCAATACATTTTTAAATGTTCAAGATAGAAGGAGACTCTCCAGGGACAAAAATAATTAGGAACTGAGTGAGGAGTAAGCATATATGAAATCAAGGTGTTGGACTGAAAATAAACACCTATTATCAGCAAAATAACCTGGAAACTAAGCTTTTAGACAGCTATAAATTAATCCCAGATTAGTTCAAGGACACTAGAAAAGAGTAAAGTATCTGAGTTGTGACCTTTATTTACCAGTTGTAGTCAATTTACACTCCTTGTTTTCGACATATAAAGATAAAAAGAAAAAGGAAACTGTATTTAAACTTATGTTGAATAGCATATTTAAACAGGCAAGGTATTTTTAGAGAAATAATAACAAATCCAAAGTGAAAAAAACAAATGACTAATAGATTTAGAAAAGTAAAGGACATTAGATTTCATAATAATTCAGTTCAGTTCAGTCGCTCAGTCATGTTGGACTCTTTGTGACCTCATGGACTGCAGCACACCAGGCGTCCCTGTCCGTCACCAACTCTTGGAGTTTACTCAAACTCAAGTCCTTTGAGTCGGTGGTGCCTCAAATATTTAAAGAAATAAAATATGAAGATAAAATAAGAAGGCAAGAAAGTATTGAAAATAACAAAATGGATTAAGAATAACATGCAATTTTAAAAATAAAATATTTTTAATATCTAAATGTTTTAACAAGAGCCTAATTAAAATAAGAAATGGAAATAAAATCTGATTTTGTTGAAAAGACCAGTGAAAGTGATAAATCTTCAGCTAGGATAACCAAGAAAAAAGAAGACACAAATGACTACTATCAGAAATGAAAGACTGAACACGAGTACTGATCCCATGGGTTATTAAGATAATACATAAGCCAAAAAGGGTAATAAAAGTTAATAAAGGAATAGTGTGAATAAAACTATGCCCATAAATGTTACAGTACAGATGAAATGAATCAATTATTTGAGAGACTCAGACTACCAAAACTAACAGGACGATAAATAGATTATTTGGAATATATATATTCAATATATGTATAATAGACATATCATATATATATATTCAATGATTTAGAGTCTTCTAAAAATGAAAGCATATTTGTGTCCCTGAAAAAAATCATTTTATGACACTAAACTCTAAGGTGATAGAATACTTTGAATAGAAAGCATTATCTTTGAAATGACTATGTAATTGCCCCCAATGACAATAATTTAAAACAGAAAGTCTTCTTTATATTTTACTGGAAAATTTAAGACTATTTAGCCTCCAATGTAAAAATAAATAGCAGCTAATACTTACATAACACTTTTCATAAACCAGGAATGACTAAGTATTTTGCCTATACTGTAGTGGCACAGTGGTAAAGGATCTGTCTGCCAATGCAGGAGATGCAAGAGATGCAAGTTCAATCCCTGGGTTGGAAAGATCCCCTGGAGGAGGTCATAGCAACCCACGTCAGTATTCTTGCCTGGAGAATTCCATGGACCGAGGAGCCTAGTAGGCTGCAGTCCAAGAGTTCGCAGACGTGGACACAACTGAGCACACACACATCCCAATAGTTAGCACAGGAGGTAAGGGCTATAATTACTCTTGTTCTCTTGTTCTACAGATGAGGGAACAGGCACAGGGAAATTTCCAACTCACACCATTAGGAAGCAGCAGAACTTGGATGCAAACTTAGGCAAGGTGAAGGTGAAGATGAAGTCGCTCAGTCGTGTCCGACTCTTTGCGACCCCGTGGAATGTAACCTATTAGGCTTCTCCATCCATGGGATTCTCCAGGCAAGAATACTGGAGTGGATTACCGTTTCCTTCTAGAGGGGATCTTCCCGACCCAGGGATTGAACCCGGGTCTCCCGCATTGGAGGCAGACACTTTAACCTCTGAGCCACCAGGGAAGTGGTTTGCTAATCCAAATTCTTAACTCCCCCAGAGAGGATGAATGCTATACAGGAAGACAAAGACAGTAAAGGAAAACCAAGAAAGTTGTAGTCTAAGCACCTGATCTGATGTGTATAAATTCTCTTTCATGGATTTGATAGCTGCTAAGCATTCATTAGCTTATATTTAAACAATGTTTCTGTCATTTTCTTGGTTTTGGTAAGAAACGGACAGATCCAGCATGTGTTTAGTCTATCGCACTAAAAGCAGCATTAGGAAAATTAAGCCCATACAGAGCAAAGAATGTCTTTCTGTTGCCTTCACATAAATGAATGACAACTTGGCAGGGTGTAAAATTCTTGGAACACAAAGTTTTTCTCTAAAATCTCTATATATGTTACTAGAATCTGGCATCTGATTTCCTGACCAAATTTACATCCTCTATTTTCTCTTAGCTTGTGGTTTCTTTTTCCTTGATGTGAAGATGTGTGGGATTTTTCTCTCTATTTTTAAGAACGATCTATGTATTATCTTCTGTTTGAAATTGCAATGATAAGAGAGTCATGTTAAAATGTCCAAGACTATCTGGGTTTTATGATGTTTCTCCTTATCCTAGATTTTAAGAAAATGACAATTTGTAAATATTGCTCAAATATCAATTGTGGATTAGATACATTGTCAGCATGGTAGTAATCAACCAGTTCATGTTACTCCTTTTTTTTTTTATGATATGAACATTGTCACTCAGACTTTCTGTTTTGAGTCAGTATATCATTGTTCCAGTGTTTTTATTTAATTGTGTGACTTTTCTTTCAGCTGCGCCTACTGAAATTAGTATAGAGTTCCAGTTTAAGATTGCCTTTTTGACTGGCTTTGTCTCTAAGGGTATAGTTTTACTGATGTTGAACTTGGCTCTTTGTAGAGCTTAAATAGAAAAAAAATAAGTGCATGTTAGCTTTTAAAAATCCTGAATGATGGCACAGACTGAAGCATAACAGGACTGTGGCACAGCAAAAATTAAGCATGTTAGAATCAGCAAGGTCATCCTTGCACAGACTGTATTAATACCAGCTGTGGTGTTTTCATGACAGACTCTAAGGCACCTTGGGAAGCAAAACTATGGCAAGCTAAATATGTTTCTATTCTCGGTAGCCACACAACTAAATCTGGCTTTCAAGATTCTTAGTTAAATAAATCTGGATATAAATCTAGCTAGCAATGGGCAACCTTTGTCCAGCCTCATCCATATCGTTTTGGCCAAATTTTTCTGTTTATAGCAGGTGTTTACCAAGGAAACTGGCCTATTTATCTGGGCATGGATAAAAACATAAACAACTAAGCATGTTCTTACCTCTCCACCAACCTTATGCACACCAGTGCACATCACTAAGATCCCATTCTAATTCAGAAATTATTTTTCTCAAGAGTGATATAACTATGCACATGTGTGTGATGACTTCAAGACAGTAATTTTCAGTACTTAATCTGTTAGTAGGTGTCCATTTGAGAGGCACATTTGAGTTGAGCTTTGGGCTGGTTTAAAGCAAAACCAGCCCACAACTCAATACTCAATCTGTATGCAGGTCAAGAAGCAACAGTTAGAAGCAGACATGGAACAACAGACTCGTTACAAATTGGGAAAGTAGTATGACAAGGCTGTATATTGTCACCCTGCTTATTTAACTTATATAAAGAGTACATCATGCAAAATGCCAGGCTGGATGAAGCCCAAGCTAGAATCAAGTTCGCTGTGAGGAATATCAATAATTTCAGATACACAGATGACACCATCCTAATGGCAGAAACTGAAGAGGAACTAAAGAGCCTCTTGATGAAGGTGAAAGAAGAGAGTGAAAAAGCTGGGATTGGGAACATGTGTACACCCGTGGTGGATTCATGTTGATGTACGGCAAAACCAATACAATATTGTAAAGTAATTAGCCTCCAATTAAAATAAATTAATTAAAAAAACAGCATTCTAAAAACAAAGATTATGACATCTGATCCCATCACTTCATGGCAAATAGATGGGGAAATGATGAAAATAGTGATAGCCTTTTTTTCCTTGGGATCCAAAATCACTGCTGATGACAACCAAAGCCATGAAATTAAAAGACGCTTGCTCCTTGGAAGAAAAGCTGTGACTAACCTAGACAGCGTATTAAAAAGTAGAGACATTGCTTTGCCAGCAAAGGTCCATCTAGTCAAAGCTGTGATTTTACCAGTAGTCATTTAGAATGTGAGAACTGGACCATAAAGAAAGCTGAGCATGGAAGAATTGATGCATTTGAGAAGATTATTGAGAGTCCCTTGGACTGCAAGGAGATCAAACCAGTCAATATTAAAGGAAATCAGTCCTGAATATTCATTGGAAGGACTGATGCTGAAGCTGAAGCTCCAATACTTTGGCCACCTGATGTGAAGAACTGACACACTGGAAAAGACCCTGATGCTGGGAAAGCCTGGAGTCAGAAGGAGAATGGGACAACAGAGGATGAGATGGTTGGATGGCATCACTGACTCAATGGACATGAGTTTGATCATGCTCTGGGTTTTGGTGATGGGCAGGGAAGCCTGGCATGCTGCAGTTCATGGTGTCACAAAAAGTTGGGCACAACTGAGCAAATGAACTGAACTGAACTTAAAGCAAAACAGAAGTGGCAAGGAACACATGCAAGTGGGGTTTATGATCACAGAAGAAGAATAAACTTTATTCAGAACTGTTGCAGTACTAGCGTGTTCTTTATATAATTTTAAGTCATGTGTTTTTCCAGTAAGTCCATCTTCTCCATAAAACAGCTGAAGAAATTCAGGCTCATCACCGTTGAGTTACTTGTCATAGATTATGCTGAATTAAGTGCCTAAATTGGGAATATAATTTATATGAAATAACTCTGACTGAAACATTTGTCACTCCATTAATCCCTAGGCTCAATTCCCCTAATCTGGTTGATGAAGTAGTTTCTCCCCTCACGTAAAACCATTTAAAATTGTGATCAGCACTTAAAAGCAGGAAATCCTTCTTTGATCAAGGAAATTTACTTCTAAGCCTTCCAAGGTTTACACTGTGCTATGTTTTTTTCTGACTTCTTCATTTATCATGCTGAGTACATTGTATCCTTTCATTGAATGCCATCAAAATACCTTATAACAATGTTTGTGTTACTTGGATAACTCAGTTGCCTAATGATTATGGCTGCTGATTTCAAGTTAATTTTAAATGGAAATTAGTAATTAATTGATATATTTCAAATTCATTATAAAGCAAATATTGATAATTAACCACCTTTTGGAAGTTATATACAAAAATTTTTATTTTTAGATTCTTATTACATCTATATATGTATTCTGGCACCATGTAAAACTGTCTATCTGTATACACTCACATATATTAAATGGTCAAAGACATATCAAACACATGTAAACAAATAAAAAACTCATCACTGCCGTAATTATATCAGATATAGTAATACCCTACCAAATGCCATTTTCTGTGTGTGATGTATTTAAGTATTTACTTTATTTACACATGTCAGTGCTATTGAACTAAAACAATTTTTCCATTTTACGTATGTGAAATTTAGAAAGATTAATTAACCTGGCTGATTTTACATAGACAAGCTGTGCTGCTCCAGAGATTCAAATTCAATCTTACCTGACTTTGCAACTCACATGTCTTTTTTTTCATTGCCGTCTTAGGGCATCTCAGTAAAATATGTATAGAGTCCTAACAGATATAAAGGAAATTAAGTACAGTTTTGTGACCTGATTCACTTAAATTAACAGTAATCCCTTCTCATATTTCATGCTAGAGCTGAGGCAAATTATCTCAACTTTGAAATGGCATCACTTTTTCAACAATTATTAGAATTTTATTTTTGTACCTCCTGATGCTCCATGTATCAGCTCCATACCAGCGCTTCCCTGGTGGTGCAGAGGTTAAAGCATCTGCCTGCAATGTGAGAGTCCTGGGTTCGATCCCTGGGTCGGGAAGATCCCCTGGAGAAGGAAATGGCAACCCACTCCAGTATTCTTGCCTGGAGAATCCCATGGACAGAGGAGCTTGGTGGGCTACAGTCCACGGGTCGCAAAGAGTCGGGCACGACTGAGCGACTTTATCTATCTTTTATCTTATCTGATGCTCCATGTAATAAATGAGTTGGATTTGAAAGAAGAGTCCATTTGTAGAAAACCATACAGATCTACTTCTGGCATTATCTCCCAAGAACAAATGTTTCTACATTTCCTTACACTGTCAAAACAAACATACAAAAAAAAGTGTCTTCAATATGTCTTGGTGATTAAATCTTAAATATGAATAAATGGGGAAACACTACAAAAGCAGAGACACTGAAAAACTACCACAATATGGTTAGGATGGTGAAGTGACTGAGAAGTCCAAATATAGGCACAACACGGAAATCTGAGTGTGTTGTTGACTCGGGGGGGGGGGGGGACATTTGATACGCTCCCGTGTCTCTGAATGATTGCCATGTGCACACCATGTGCTTCATCATCCCATAAATCTCACATGGAGAGACAGCTTAGGAAGCAAGTGTTGATATGACCGTTGTGAAGAACGATGGGCACCCTCTGCTGATCAAGTGGTCACTCTGATGGTCAAACGGAATCTGGATAACGAAAAGTCAACCAGAATCATGTATCCAAGGCTGGAGATGTTTTCTTTTTATTTTCTTTCCATATTTATCTACAAATTACAAGATATAGATTTATAGTATGGGAGTCAGATTAGATTATATACCTTTCAGTTCAAATCCTGGGAGTCTCCTAAACGTTCAACACAAGACAAACACACTGATTCTAAACCATAAGTGATTACTCCTAGTATTCCAGGCAGGAATAGGATGACATTTATTAACTCTCTTGGCAAATGAAACAAAAAGGTGTGTGCAGAAAATAGAAACACAATTTTGACCTGTAGTTTGAACCTGAAACTGCTTAGGAACTAATGACCAATTAAAGCAACACTGATATACACTGACCCTTATGGAGGTAATTTTCTTGGAGCTTTTTCTTCTGACTACCTTTCACATGCATTTCGCAGGCTGTTCCAATCTTTCCTTTCTTCAGGATGTTTTTATCACCTCTCATTGTTTATGTACTTGTAGCTTGGTAGGCCGGAGAAGGCAATGGCACCCCACTCCAGTACTTTTGCCTGGAAAATCCCATGGGCGGAGGAGCCTGCTAGGCTGCAGTCCATGGGGTCGCTAAGAGTCAGACACGACTGAGCGACTTCACTTTCACTTCTCACTTTCATGCATTGGAGAAGGAAATGGCAACCACTCCAGTGTTCTTGCCTGGAGAATCCCAGGGATGGGGGAGCCTGGTGGGCTACCATCTATGGGGTCGCACAGAGTCGGACACGACTGAAGCGACTTAGCAGCAGCAGCAGCAGCAGCAGCTTGGTAGGCTGCAGTCCATGGGTCGCTAAGAGTCGGACAAGAATGAATGACTTCACTTTCACTTTTCACTTCGATGCATTGGAGAAGGAAATAGCAACCCACTCCAATGTTCTTACCTGGAGAATCCCAGGGACAGGGGAGCCTGGTGGGCTGCCGTCTATGGGGTCACACAGAGTTGGACACAACTGAAGCGACTTAGCAGCAGCAGCAGCTTGACTTTTTAGAAAGTGTTCTTACTTTCCACAGTTTGACTCTCATTTATCTCTAGGGACTCAGCTCTCATTCTTTTTAAATTTTCCTGTTTCTCTGGCTTCTTTAAATAAAGACCTCACTCTATAGAGTGCCATTTACTGGGACATCAATCTGGGGATGTTTCTTTTGCAGGGTATTTTTATATCCATCCTGGACCCTTGAGTAGTAAGGACAAGTTTTATACATCAACATATCAATTATTTCAATACATGAAATAAAGTTCATAAAAACTTGAAGTATACTTGGGATTAGTGAAAAGTCATTCTTTTTCTGCTCACTGTCTGTGTACTCCAATATATCTTAAGCTCCCTGTAAAAAGGATTTTTGTTGTATTCTTAATGATGGACTGGATGACTGTGGTGTTGGAGCAGACTCTTGAGAGTCCCTTGGACAGCAAGAAGATCCTGCAAACAACTGACTCATTGGAAAAGACATTGATGCTAGGCAAGACGGGAGTCAGAAAGAGAAAGGGATGACAAAGGATGAGATGGTTGGATGGCATCACCTACTCAATGGACATGAGTTTGAGTAAGCTCTGGGAGTTGGTGATGGACAGGGAAGCCTGGCATACTGCAGTCCATGGGATTGCAAAGAGTTGGACATGACTGAGTGACTGAACTAAACTGAATTGAAAGAGGATTTTTGCTGATTCTTGATGATTTAGTTTAAATCTCTCCAGGTGAATGTCAAAATTCTAACAGTTATTTCCTCCCCAAAGAGAAGAGCCTTTCTGTACATCAAATGCAAAATGAAATGATAAATAACATCTGTTGGGTTTATGTTTTGAAGAGGTTATTTCTTGGAAGAGAATTATTAAGGGCAGAGAAAGAAAACCTTCATTTGTATATTAATGTTTTCTAAACTGGCTTATTGAACACAAAACAATTTTTGCTTAATATGTCTGTCTATCTGTCATTATCTATCTTTTCATTATCGGAATGGTATGAACTGGAAAACTGGGGTGGGTCTTGGAGAGTATAGGGGAAAAAGGACAGAGTAGATTATTCTGCTCCACTACTAGATCTGAGATGGTACTAGAGTGACTTGAAAGGTTTTCAAACTTTGTATGCAGCTTAGTTCAAATGACCAAAGTTTCAGCCTTAGGTGGGGAGTTGAAAGACAAAGAAATTTTGAATGTGGACTTCAACATGCATTGGGGATTCATACCAAAATGAGAATCAGAAATCTAAAAACTTTGCCCAAAAAGTCGAGTAATCATGATCTAACCTGACCCTGAAAAATAGATACTTTATTCTATGAGATTTATGATGAAAAGTATAGGGTTGCAAAAATAGAGCACAACAAATTATTTGAGTTCACAGATTAATTTCATGGTGTTTCTAGATGAAGAGCCTCTTGGCAGCAAAAGTGCAAATGAGTAACTGGGATACTAAAAGATAGGTATATGGCTTTCTAGGTTATAGGAACAAACATAAGCCGGCAAAAGGGTGCCAGCCCTAATACAAAGAGAAAAGGCATCCCAAGAAAGCAATGATTATGCACCTAGAGAGAAGTTCAACCAATGTTGTCAAAAGGGCAACACACAGCAGAGGAAAAAGCAAGGTGGGCATATATCCAGTCGTATGGAAACAGCATTAATTTTGGGTCCAGCCTGTGTGATATTCACTGCTCACATACCACTTGCCTTAGTCATGGTTGATTCAAGACAGGTGGAGCTGAACCCAAAAGATGCAGGCTTTGGTGGAGACAGCTGGAAAAAGTAGGACTTGGCGGTTTAATCACTGGACTAAAGGAAATGCCTAAAATTTATTTTTTAGACATAGACTAAATGATTTCAGAGACCACAAAACTTGGTTAATTTAAGAAAGTAATGTTTATAGCAAGAAATGAAAGGCCAACTTTGGTTCAAACATTATATGAAGTACAGAACATGTAGTATAGCCCAGAAATAGAGCAACAAAAGATTAAGTGTTTTCAAATGAAAATCAAGTGATAGAAACATGACTCCTGCTCAGTTCCCTGGCATCTAGTGAAGAGTAATTCACAGTTAACAACATACGAATCATACAGACAATTTTTGCTAATCATTAGTGAATTTTTCCTCTAGTGTCATATCTTACTACACTACATCTGAAGTTAAAGAGCAGATGAAACATAATTTTTAGGCAGATGTAAAGATTCTAAGCGAAGTTAGTTTCAGAGTTTTCAAGGACTATTTCAAATAAGTAGATCATGCATTTATAATATATAAATGTCTAGATTAGACCTTCCTCCATGTCATTATATGTAGAGAAATAGTTCTGATTTTCAGAAAAAAAATTTTTTTTTTTCCAGAATGTGGTCCATAAACAGAGAGACAGAGACAGAAAACAGAGAAAGAAAGAGAACTTTTTCTCTTAACCTGTTACTTAATTTTGTGCCTCAGAAAATTATTATTATTATTACCCTATTTTATGTTCTCTAAAAAAAAAAATGTCATCAGTACCCAGGTCTCTGAGTTTATAGGTTTATATAAATTTTTTCTATGAAATGTTAATGCATGAATACATGACTCTTTCAGTGACTATTAGTAAGCTTGACTTCTAGATAATGCACACACAGTTTGTCCTTTTCTCATCTCTGCCATCCTTTTTAAAAAACAGATAGATTTGATTTATTGATCTCTTCTTCCACAATTGACTTTCTCTTGAAAACAAAATGGAAATTAACACTAAGAAAGCACTTTTTTTCTATAACTACTGAAAAATATTCTTCTTTGTTATTTTATCAACAAACTCTATCAAGTGTTTATACTGAAAATAGAGACACATGAATATCCAAGTTCCATCACTTTTGATATTTTGCCAGCGGACAGTTAAGTATCTAATTATGAGCCATAAAATTTCCAGTGATTTTGAAATTAAGAACATGGACATTACAAATTAGACTGCATAAAATTTCACAAAGCCAGTGAGCTCTAACTCCCCTTTGTGGAAAATTTCTGAGATTGTGACTATGAGGCATGAGAAATTCACCAGTTAAAGTGTCTCTAAATGTTGACATTGAAAGATATTTTAGAAGATAACAAATGCAATTAGTTGCCAATATTATCACTATTTTATTTTAGACAGCTATTAGTATAAGGAAAGAACTGCAAATTTTGAATTCAGAACATTATAAATTTGACATTCAGTTCCATTATATGCCAGATGTTTGAATTCAGCAAATGATTTATCCCTTTGATTTTTCAAATCTCTCATACATAGGAAGGATAAGATGAAACATAATTTTAACGCTGTTATAAAAGTTATTAACACATAATTATATTAGTGTTTGGAACAATGACAGAGACTAGCCTTCATTATTAATCACGAAACTTGGATGGTAGCAGCTTAACAAATCCTTAATTATACATAATGGTTTCTAACTTACAAAGCTTTTTTCTTATGCATTACCTAATTACATAAAGTGAATGAAAAGTATAATAACAACAGCTCACCTTTCTTGACTGTTTGCTATATGATAGGCACACTACTGATCCTTTTATGTCCATTTTCTCATTTCATTCTAAACTGAAACTTTGGCATAGGCATTATTAATATAAATTGTGATTTAGAGATAAGGAAACTGAGGCTTAGAGAGATTAAGTTGCTGAAAGTTCCCAGTAAGTGGTGAGCCAAAATTCAGCATCTCGTTTCTGACATCAGAGCCTGAGTTTGTAAGCACTGAACAATATTACTTGCTGAAATATATGACTGAATTAAACCAGAATATTCTCATACAAATGATGCTGAGTTTAGGTGCTCTTAGTAGTATTTATATTATTTCTGTATATTTTCTGGAAGATTTTGAAAAACTAAAAAATATTTTCATAGCATGCAATGACCTTTCAGAATTCGGGAGCCACAAAATAATTGATAAGGGCTTCCCAGAGGGCTCAGTGGTAAAGGATCCTCCTGCCAATGCAGGAGAGGCAGATTCAATCCCTGGGTTGGGAAGATTCCCTGGAGAAGGAAATGGCAATCCACTCCAGTATTCTTGCCTGGAGAATCCCATGGACAGAGGAGCCTGGCAGGCTACAGACTGTCGGGTTGCAAAAGTGTTTGACACAACTTAGTGACTAAACAAAAACAAAATAGTTGATAACTTTGCCCAATTAATTATCAACATGGATATTATGTTCATCATCAGATTCAGAGAGGCATATATGATGATGCAAAATAACTTTGCTATGACTATATATATTTTGAGAGATACAGGTGAGAGAAATAGTTGAAATTAAATATAAGTCATATTAAGAAATATAATACACTTGTATTAGGGTAAACAATTCTCTAAGAGCTTCTTCAATAAGTTTTTCTAATAAAATATAGATTATTTTCAGCATAATATAGGTCTATGAATAAAGAGGGTACTTCATTATTTGACTATGAATTTCAACTTTTAAGCTTGTGATACAATGAACTATAATTTACTTACTTTGCATTTCCAAGTATGAAGTTCTGGTTCAAAAAAAAAAAAAAAAGACTATCACATAAATAATATTGTTGCACAATACATATTAGTGACTGTAATTATGTGTTATGCCATTTTAGTAACCTGCTTATCATACATTTGTAAGTATATTTCTTATGGCTACATTACTGCAAGGTTTTAGGCTATTTTCTGATGTATAAAGGCCTACTGCAGCCATGAAAACTTCCTGGCTTTGGAATCCTTCCATTTTTTGGCATTAAATAATATTATTTTTAATATGTTAATATATATAATTTATAACATAAAAGTACCAAAAAAATCCTCAAAACAGTATTTTTTTTTTTTTTTTTACTTTCCCATACTTATTGATTTCCAAGGCACCATTTGTGTTTCCTGGGGAGAAAACCCTGAGATGGAGATCTGTGTGCAGAGACTTTACCAGGAGAGTATTCTTGGGATCAACCCCTGTAGGGGAGAATGAACAAGGAGAGAAAGAGTACTTCCTTTATTTGGTAGAAAGAGAAATACTCTGTGAAGCAGTATCAACAAGGATTCCGAAAATCCTAAAGAGTTTCCGGAGCTGACTGAGCCTTGCCGAATTGTGGTGCACTGGGCAAGGTGACTGGCTCTTTTTATAGCCCTGTCAGCCGGTCATTGCATACAGGCTGCATCTAGAAGGAAGCCTGGGCTTGTGAGAGGTGAGTCTACTCAGCTGAGGGCACTTACCCACTGGGACACAGGGTGGATATTTCCCAATGGCAGTGGCAGGCAGTCCTCAGTTGTCAGCTTTCCTTGGAGAGCACCTCAAGTGAAGGGAACCGACTTGTCCAATGCCAGGACACATTTCTAGTGACCTGTATTGATTGACTGATCAATATAAGGGTAGAGAAAACTCTGATAAGAGCTGAATTATAGCACCACCCCCCGATTTATGTTGAAGCCTTAACTATGCCCCAAAATGGCTGTACTGAAGATAGGACTTTTAAGTGAGACCATAAGGGGAAATCTCTACTCTGGTAGAACTAATGTTCTTTTAAAAGAAGAAAAGAGAACAGAACTCAGTCTTGCTTCCTCATACAGAAGAAAGGCAGCCTTCTGCAACCAGGAAGAAATATTACCAGGAACTGAAACTGCCAGAATATGCCTCTTGGACTTCTCAGCTTCCAAAACCATGAGAAAGTAAACTTCCTTTGCAAAACTACCCAGCCTTGATAGTTTGTTGTGGCAGGCTGAGCTGACTAAGACATTCTTCCACTCTTATCTTATAAGATTTCTGATTCTATTTTCCAGGCAACCTAATTTTCATGGTTGGAACTGGAAGGGGTATGAGAAAACAGCTACTGAACATCCATTACCCAGCCAGAAAGGAGGACTACATTGCATGCAGTAAGTAAAGCATATATCACCTTTGGCACAAAATAGTGATGCAACTGTTGCAAGCTTTATCATTGGTAGAATAAGGTGGTAGTGCAGTGAAAAGAAATTCATGGGTGCAATTTATCAAGGGTATGAGTGAACTCATGATTGCAAGAACAGTGGAATCAGATGGGTATTGCTAATAAAAAATGATAATATTGAGATCAATTAATTGGCATTTCAAAGCTAAGTGTTAAATCCAGAGAATTGATTTCTTAAAAAAAAAGTTTGTTTATTTTTTATTGTGTAATTGATTTACAATTTTCATGTTAATTACTGCTGTAGAGCAAAGTGATTTAGTTATACATACGTATACATTACTTTTATTTTCCATTATGATTTTTTATAGGCTATTGGATACAGTTTTTTGTGCTCTACGATAGGACCTTGTTATTTACCTGTTCTATATATAAAAGCTTACATATGCTAACCCCGATTTCTCACTCCATCCTTCTCCCAATCTGCCCCACTTGGCAACCACCAGTCTTTTCTGTATCTAATCCAGTTTCTGTTCTCTATTTAACTCAGTTTCTGTTTTCGCTGTAATTCTGTTTCCATTTCAGAGATAGAGTCATTCATGTCATATTTTAAATTCCACATTTGAGTCATATCATACAATTGTGTCTCTTTCTTTTTACTTTACTAGTATGATAACCTCTATTTGCATACATGTTGCTGCAAATAGCATTATTTTTTTTTTTTTTCTGGCTGAGTTGTATCTCATATACTGGATCTTCTCTTTCCATTCATCTGTTAATGAACAGTTAGGTTGTTTCCATGTCTTGGTTATTGTGGATAGTGCTGCTATGAACATAAAGGTACACAATTTTTTTGAATTAAATGTTTGTCCAGATTCATGCCCAAGAGTGGGATTGCTGGATCATATGGTAGTTCTATTTTCAAGAGTGCTCCCTAGTCCTTGCCTACAGGAAGCTAAGGCAATTTATTGATTAACTGTACACTAGGTAAAGAGAAACATTACAAGTTTTTCAGCACCGTTGAACACAAAACAAAGTTGACCAAAATGTCATCAGTGATTCTCTGTAGGAATGGATCCACTGAATACTAGGCCCACCCTGTGGTCAATTATACAATCCCCAAAGAGATGTGTGTATTAATACAAGCTTCCCAGTCTTTGGGATAGAGTTAGGGCATTGAGGAAGGCCATACCGAAGCCATTAAATTGATCTTCTCGCTTCAGCTAAGATGAAGAAGTGAAAAATATCACATCTCAGGTTAAATGGCAGAAATTAATATCACCTTTAAACACAACAAGGATGCAGAATTTATTCTTTTATCTTTACAAATGTCAAAAGTCCCTACAAAACAAGCAAATGGAATATGAAGAATAATAGTGGATTCCTCCAGATGCAACCAACTAGTTAGTAGCTCAAATTATTGCTTCTGTCCAGATGTGGTGTCCTAGCTATAAAAGATGACTATGACTTTGATACATGGCCTACAGCCATTCATGGAGAAAATGAGTTCACCCTTATCAGAAAAGATGATTAAGCTGCTTGTATTTATATGGAACTGACAGCTGTACACATTTCAAACTTTGCTCTGGAGATTTGCTATGTGCCCTGAATTCTGTCACAATATACTCTAAAGAGATATGGAGCATCTGGAAGCTTCCTAACATAATAAAGCGGTGCATTGTGTCAATGAAATTATATATTCAGACCAATGAGCAAGATATGGTTAGCATGCTGAAGGTTTTGGCAAGACATTTGGCCTCCAGAAGAATATTCAAGGGCCTGCCACATCAGTAAAATTTTTAGAGGAAGTAGAAGTCTAAAGCATGCTAGAATGTTCTCCAAAAGTAAAAACGCACTTATTCACCATGTACATCCTAAAAGGAGGTTGCTTTCAGTTTCTGAGGCATAATAATCTATTTTACACTTGGGAATACTGCTTTGACCTGTATACTGGGTGACACAAAAGTTTGCCACCTTCAGGAGCTCAAAGGAGAAAATAGTTTGCAATAGATACAGGCTATACTAAATGTAGTCCTGATGTTTGGCCCATATGATCCAGCAGATGCTGTGATATTACAAGTATCATTGGTGGGAAAATGTATTTTGAAGAGCTTATTATAAGCACCCCCTCAGAATAATCATAATGCTATTAAGCATAATTAGAATTACTGAGGTTCTGGAGCAAGACCATGACAAGCGCATGAGAGATTATACACATTAGAAAAATAGCCCTTGGCATGCTATCAGATTCTGCTAGAGTTAGAGGGCCTGACCATGAGTCATCAAATGATTCTAAAGCTCTGAATGCCCACCATGGGCTGGAGTTTGTGAGATTCACAAAGTCATAAGGTCAGGAGGTCCAAACAACCAAGTAGATAAGCTGGCAGAGCACAGTTCAGTTCAGTTCAGTTCAGTCACTCAGTCATGTCCAACTCTTTGTGACCCCATGAGCTTCAGCATGCCAGGCCTCCTTGTACATCACCAACTCCTGGAGTCCACCGAAACCCATGTCCACTGAGTCGGTGATGCCATCCAATCATCTCATCCTCTGTCATCCCCTTCTCCTCCTGCCCTAAATCTTTCCCAGCATCAGAGTCTTTTCAAATGAATCAGCTCTTTGCATCAGGTGGCCAAAGGATTGGAGTTGCAGCTTCAACATCAGTCCTTCCAATGAATACCCTGGACTGATCTCCTTTAGGATGGACTGGTTGGATCTCCTTGCAGTCCAAGGGACTCTGAAGAGTCTTCTCCAACACCATAGTTCAAAAGCATCAGTTCTTCTGTGCTGAGTTTTGTTTATAGTCCAACTCTCACATCCATACATGACCACTGGAAAAACCATAGCCTTGACTAGATGGACCTTGTTGACAAAATAATGTCTCAGGTTTTTAATATGCTGTCTAGGTTGGTCATAACTTCCTTTCCAAGGAGCAAGCGTCCTTTTAATTTCATGGCTGCAATCACCATCTGCAGTGATTTCTAAGCCCAGAAAAATAAAGTCAGGCACTGTTTCCCGGTTTCCCCATCTATTTCCCATGAAGTGATGGGACCAGATGCCATGATCTTCATTTTCTGAATGTTGAGCTTTAAGCCAGCCTTTTCACTCTCCTTTTTCATTTTCATCAAGAGGCTCTTTAGTTCTTCTTCACTTTCTGCCATAAGGGTGGTGTCATCTGCATATCTGAGGTGATTGATATTTCTCCTGGCAATCTTAATTCCAGCCTTGCTTCTTCCAGCTCAGTGTTTCTCATGATACTCTGCATATAAGTTAAATAAACATGGTGACAATATACAGCCTTGAAGTACTCCTTTTCCTATTTGGAACCCGTCTGTTGTTCATGTCCAGTTCTAACTGTTGCTTTCTAACCTGCATACAGGTTTCTCAGGAGATAGGTCAGGTGGTCTGGTATTCCCATCTTTTTTAGAATTTTCCACAGTTTATTGTGATCCACACAGTCAAAGGCTTTGGCATAGTCAATAAAGTAGAAATAGATGTTTTTTTGGAACTCTCTTGCTTTTTTGATGATCCTTCAAACAGTCTATCTTGATGACCTAGTGTCGGCACAATGGACTCATATGTGAAGTGGACATGGAGGCTGTGTACAGGCTATGTGCAGGTCTAGGAGTATGAGCTCCCTCTGACCAAGACTGTAGAGCTACTAGTATCACTAAATATCCAAACTTTAACAGAACAGAGACCAACACTTTCAAAAAAACCAACAGGTTTCCTGTGGGAGAGTTCTTCACATAGGACAATTTCTGTTGGAGAAAAACCAAGTTTTCACATACTCTGGATATGATTTTGCTTCTCCTGTCCTCAAACACTTAGCTAGCACGACTATCTGAGGACTTACAGAGGTTTGGTCTCAGTGGTACATGAGCCCACACAGTATCATATCAGTTCAAATGATGCATTTAAGGCCACAGAGGTGTGGAAATGGGACCATAGCTTGGATTGTACCAGTTACATTGCATACAATATGACAGAGACCCTCCAAACCTAATAGGAAGCTGAATAAGTCTCTTGAACACTCAGTGAAACATTGCTTTATTAGGAAAAAAGAAAAAAAAAAACTTCATGAAAAGAGGTAATATCTTTTCAGATATTGGTACCCTCTTTATGTTTTTCCAACTTTATTGAAGCATAAGTTCAGTTCAGTCGCTCAGCCATGTTCAACTCTGCAACCTCATGAATTGCAGCACACCAGGCCTCCCTGTCCATCACCAACTCCCGGAGTTCACTCAGACTCATGTCCATTGAGTCAGTGATGCCATCCAGCCATCTCACCCTCTGTCGTCCCCTTCTCCTGCCTCCAATCCCTCCCAGCATCAGGGTCTTTTCCAATGAGTCAACTCTTCGCATGAGGTGGCCAAAATGTTGACAAATAAAAATGTGTATATTTAAAGTGTACAGTGGGATGTATATATTGTGAAATGATTATCACAAGTAACCTAAGTAACATATGCATTACCTCACATAGTTACCATTCTTTTGCATGCAGTGAGATTTTGAGTTCTACTCTCCTAGTAAATTTCAGTACATTATTATTAGTGTACTTTTATTATAAATATAAGGGAAATAGTTCACATATTCAGTTAATTGATGACTGTAACTTAGGAGCTCTGTAACTAAGTATTTATAAGAGTGTCCAATTAATCTCTATTATTCAATAAAACATACATCCATGTGATTAATTTCCTTAGTAATGACATGAAGTAAAATTGAGTTCTATGTCAATCTTATTAAGCATTGTACTTTGGGAAGAGGTTAATTGCAGTCACATAGTTACATGATTTCAGAGCTGTCAGGAATCTTTAGAATCATGTGGTACAATTTCAATATTTTACTTAATAGAAGATGTACTCAGGAATCATAGACAGATATTCCCTCACTTCCAGGACAGTTCTCTCTTATCTCTGCTGATCTGAAAGGAGATTTGCAATGAGCAGCTGCTCAGCCTGCTAAGATTGTTTTTCTTTAAATTGAGTCTGGTTCCAATCAATCTGGACTTCTGAATTCTTCTGTGATTTAATTTTTTTGTTGTTGACTTGAAGAAGAAACCATTATACTCAGCTGCTCCCGCCTATCTGCAGTATCTTATCTTACTCACCTTTTTGGCTCTCTAAATACCTCATAAGTACTTAATGTCCTTTCCAGATTGCTCCATAAAGCAGGAAAGGCTTTATGAGAAAAGCTGTTCAATACATGTCCGAACCAAATGATGGTTTATGTCCTTTATTTTTGAATGAGTGGTTTGGTATTCTGCAAATACCTTTTCTGTTTAAAGACAACTGGCTATAATAGTCTCCACCCCCTCTTTCACTTTAGAGATGATTGAGTTCCATGCCTGGTTGCCTCTCCTTTTGTTGATCAGCATGTCCATGAAGTCGAACATTACTTGACTGTGCTATTCTCAGTTGCTATGAGTAAAGAATTGTAAGCAGGATCAATTGTGTGTCTAGTTTTTCCTGAGCACCATATGACTATTTAAATTTCATGACAAAGTTGAAAGAATTTAAACAGTCAAAGGAGTACATGAGAAATTCAACATTTAGAGTTTAATAACATTACAGAGAAATAGTAAATAAGGTCACTCATAATTTCCCATGTGATCACTCATTTATTTACTCATTTATTATTTAAGCAGACATTTACTGAACATATGCAATATGTTAGACAGTCTGCTATTTATTGTCCAAGACACATGCAGGTAAGACATTCTGTACCATTGCCCTTAGTGAGATTTCATTCTTTTATTCAAGGGAGACTCCTAACCAATTATGGGCTTCCCAGGTGGCTAAGTGGTAAAGAATCTGCCTGGCAATGCAAGAGATGTGGGTTCAGTCTGTGGTCTAGGAAGATCCCCTGGAGAAGGAAATAGCAACCCACTCCAGTATTCTTCCTTGGGAAATCTCATGGATAGAGGAGCCTGGCAGGCTACAGTTCAAGGGATCACAAAGAGTCAGACACAACTTAGCAACTAAGCAACAACAAACTATATATATTCTAATTACTTTTCCACAATTGCTTCTTCTTTATTTAACTGTATATATAGCACTTCTGTGTGTGTGACTCAATGCTGAACAAACAACTTAATCAATTAGATTACCGAGTGATGTGAGAGAAAGGAGGAGCAGAGGAAATGAGAACAGAGCATGGACTGTGTTCTGAGAAACCTTGATTTCAACAACAGGTAGAATACACAAAATGATTCGAAATGGAAAGCCCCAGAGTAAGTGAGATGTGTAGTAGGGAGAAAAAAAGGTGGGGGGTGGTGATAAGTAGAGGAAATGCTGCAATATCACTGAGGAAAAACATGACAATGATTTGAAATTAAGGAGTTTATTAGGTCAATTAAATAGAAGACCTTCACTAGAGATTTAAGAATTTGTGAAGAGGAAAGAAGAGAATGAAAGTTGAAATGGGACCCTGAATAAAAGGGGTTGTTTGGTTGTTTTAATATTAGCTGTGTTCTTTAAGAAAGGAAAAAAAAAAAATTCTAATCTTTGAATACCTTTAAGAGGAAACCAGTGGAGAAGAGAGCAGATAATGAATAAGGTAAATTCCTTGTGAGAGACCCCAAATTCAAGTATTAGGTGGTAAAACAGATCTCCTTCTCTTTGTCTGGAATGAAAGGAGGGGGCAGAGGCAAATCTCCTCTTGGTTTAAGAAAATCAGAGAAAAGTCCACCTGATAAAAGAAAAGTAGATTGCAGTGTAGGACAATTGTAGAGATAAATAATTGAAGAGCAGGTTGAAAGAGCAGAAAAGCAAACTTACTAGAAATAAAGTTACTGTGGGAAATCTAAGTCAATGTTTGCAGAAGACCATAGATTTTTAATAACATCAGTCTGTTTGGTTACATGATTTATGTTTTCTCAAGATGCCTAGATTCAAGAATCTCAAGGGTAGATATTTTTAAAGTGTTTTGGCAGAGAGAAGACAAAAAAGGTAAAGGGAAAAGGAAGTATTAGAGACGGGTGATATAGCAGAATACTGGATTTGCATTAAAATCATTTATAGATCTAACAGACAGGGCTTCCCTTGTGGCTCAGCTGGCAAAGAATCTTCCTGCAATGTGGGAGACCTGGGTTCAGTCCCCGGTTGGGAAGATCCCCTGCAGAAGGGAAAGGCTACCCACTCCAGTGTTCTAGCCTGGAGAATTCCATGGACTGTATAGCCCATGGGGTTGTAAAGAGTCGGACACGGCTGGGTGACTTTCATTCTCACTCAAAAAACAGACAGGCTATACACAAGTTATGATCTACCTTGTGGGAAAGCAAAGGAAGAAGAGATCAGAATATCTTTACAGCTTCAGAGTTTGTGTACATCAGGTAAACACAATGCTTAGAATGAGCCCATAAGAATGAATGGAAAGACAGGAGTTGAGTAGAATAATGTCAGAAACATGGTTAAGGAACTGCAAGCCAGGTCATTAAATGGGCCTTTCAGCCTCATCTTGTTATTATAAAACAATCAACTTGTTTGCACTAATAAAATTCTCATTTTCAATATCTCCATCCATAAAATATAACTGAGGATATCTATGATTAATTTCAGCTCTAAATATAGGATGGAATTATGAATGCTATTCAAGTTTCATCAATGTCCATACAAAACTAGTTGTATTATTCCATCCCTGGAACTTCTTACACCAAAAATTCTTCTTTTGATAAATTTATATAGCTAATTCTGTTACCTAATTGTATTCACTGGCTTATAGAGAAAACTAGTAGATTTCTGGAAGAAAACAAAACAAAACAAAACAAAAAACCTTTGATTAATATATTTATATTTACATTTGTGAGTCAATGAAGCAGCATTGGGTGCATTTTTACTTCATCAGTCATGCAAATCACATTTATGCTTTACATATTTCTTGTACTTATAAATTTTTTAAAAACAAGCTAAGGGAGTTAATTTGATACCAACAACAAAATGGTTGACTCATGAACACTGAAAAATTGAGGAGAGGTCAACTGAGTCACTTTTTTTTTTTTTTTTTACTGTTTTATTTATTGCTAAACCTGTGATTTTTTTAATTGATTTTTATTTTTTAGTTTGTTTTGCTTTACAATACTGTATTCATTTTGCTATAGATTGACATGAATCAGCCACGAGTGTACATGAACTCCCAATCCCGACCCCCACCTCCCC
>SJXQ01012611.1:499977-548166 GCA_006408695.1 Aepyceros melampus
CCATAGGTGTGTGGATTTATCTCTGGGCTTTCTATTTTGTTCCATTGATCTATATTTCTGCCTTTGTGCCAGTACCATACTGTCTTGATGACTGTGGCTTTGTAGTAAAGCCTGAAGTCAGGCAGGTTGATTCCTCCAGTTCCATTTTTCTTTCTCAAGATGGCTTTGGCTATTCGAGGTTTTTTGTGTTTCCATACAAATTGTGAAATTATTTGTTCTAGCTCTGTGAAAAGCACCGCTGGTATCTTGATAGGAATTGCATTGAATCTGTAGATTGCTTTGGGTAGTATACTCATTTTCACTATATTGATTCTTCCAATCCATGAACATGGTATGTTTCTCCATCTATTAGTGTCCTCTTTGATTTCTTTCATCAGTGTTTTATAATTTTCTATATATAGGTCTTTAGTTTCTTTAGGTTGAGTCAATTTTTAAAAAGAGAAATCAATCATATCAACTTTAAGAGCCCAAACATAATAGTTTTAGTTGGTGGTAAGTACAGAAAATAAAGCTGGCAAACAAGAAGACATTGAAAATTCTCTCTAAAAAAGCAGATTATAAGTTGAATAAATTTAATTTTGTAAGCCAAAATGATAAAGGGGATTTCATTTTGGAATTTTATAATTGCCATTTTGAAATGTATTGACTTTTGGAAAGAATCTCCTGCTAGAACTCTTATTTTTAATAGATAAATTTACATATATGTAGGTATAAAATGAAATTTTAAAAAATGATTGTTCACCATCTAATTTGCTAAAACATTTAAAAATCCATAGAGAAAACTAATTTGACAAGCTTTGTTTTATAAACATATATTTCAAAGAAAGATACAATGATAGAAGCAAAAAGATTTTTGTGAACATGTTGAAGCTAAACAATTATAAATTTCTTTAAAATAATGGAATTAAGGATGTATCTTCTAATATAGCTTGCTTTGAATACTTACCAATTATTTCAATACTTAGATATTTTCTCAGTCAGGAATATGATTTATATAGAAGAGTAGCTAAAGAAAGCAAAATATTATTTTTTCATTTTAAGTACAACTTTTAAGAAAATTATAGTATTTTTGTGAAAAATGTTTAAAATGCCAAAGCCACATGGAAACAAATGTACCTTGTTCAATAAAATACCAATAACATGCAATTAATGATAACAGATATGACTAAGAAACCAATTACAATATGTCTATTTTTTATTTAAACTATAGTTGATTTGCAATATTGCATTAGTTTCAAATACACAGCAAACCAATTCAGTTTTATATGTGTGTGTGTATATATGTGTGTGCATATATTTTCTTTGCCAGATAAATTATAGATTATTATAAAATATTGAATATAGTTCCCTGTTCAATTCAGTTCATTCAGTCACTCAGCCATGTCCACCTCTTTGTGACCCCATGGGCTTCCCTGTCCATCACCAACCCTGGAGCTTGCTGAAACTCATGTCCATCAAGTTGGTGATGCCATCCAATCATCTCATCCTCTGTCATCCCCTTCTCTTCCTGCCTTCAATCTTTCCCAGCATCAGGGTCTTTTCTAAGGAGTCGGTTCTTCGCATCAGGTGGCCAAAGTATTGGAGTTTCAGCTTCAGCATCAGACTTTCCAATGAATATTCAGGACTGATTTACTTCAGGATTGACTGGTTGGATCTCCTTGCAGTCCAAGGGACTCCGAACAGTCTTCTTCAACACCACGGTTCCCTGTGCTGTGCAGTAAATCCTTATTCATTTTATATACAGTATTGTGTAATAATACAATACTCCTAATTTATCACTTCCCCCACCCTTTCTACCTTGGTAACTGCTATATTCTAAGCAATATGAAGTTTATTTTTTAACTTTTTGTAGGTACATTTTTAATTAATTTTTTTTAATATTTGAGTGGAGCAATATTTTCTTTAGGTTCACCAATAAAATAACACCAATTTGTCAATCAAAAGTACATGATGTTTGTTGAGATATAATTGACATAGTATGTATTTGGGTTTTACAATATAATGATTTAATATGTACATCATTTTATGTGTTTTTATTACCTTTTTAACTCTCAAAATGTCCCCATTTTGAGAATAAATTTTATGATTATCCTAACTCTGGTATTGAGAAGTTTAAAATAAGCATTAGGGAACCACTGAGAAGTTCTGTGCAGGGTTTGCTTAATAACTTTTGTGCTTGAGAAGATAACTGCCGTTTGTTCCTGGGAAAGAAAGAGAATTGAATCAGACTTTGAGGGATTATAACAAACAGAAATGTGCTAACTTAAACTTTTCCTTTTCTTGAAAATTTTAAAAGAAGGGCACTCCAAGGAATTAATAAAATACATCATATTTCTCAGCTAGAAAAGCATCTAAATATTTTTTGTTTGTTTGCTCTGAAAATCTATGAGACACTTTTCTTTAGCCTGAAAAGCATCAAGATGTTTTTTAGTGAGTGCTTCAAATAAATTATCTTTGGTCAAAGGAAAGTATTCTAGTTGTACTTCACTTTATTTTGAAGTTGGAAAGTAAGAGCATATTGAATTTTCATAAATCTGACAATTTTAAATTAACCAGGGAAGAGCACTTTAAAGAAAAGAACTGTTTTTATAATGGAAATAATACTTTTGTAGTGCAAATTACAACTCATAACATGTGTTTTGTAAATTCACATTTACTAAATCTTTAACTAGCAGAGTGAATAAGTACTCAAAAATGAATGTCTTCCCAGAATGTTTTAAAAACCAATTCACTTAATAAGGAAAAATAATGAATGTTTGATCTGAGCAGGTACAGTGTCAAAGGAAACTGCCCATTCTGAGGAGGGATAATAATGAATGAAGCATAATATGTGCCCTTCAGAACCACTCCAGTGTTCTTGCCTGGAGAGTCCCAGGGACGGGGGAGCCTGGTAGGCCGCCGTCTATGGGGTCGCACAGAGTCGGACACGACTGAAGTGACAGCAGCAGCAGCAGCAGTGCCCTTCAGTTCTCAAAGTAAACAAGGAGGCAGACACAGGCTGTGAAAAGCATCATGAAATGTTTTGGGTTGTGAAACCATAAGTAGGAAGAAAGAAAGAGAAATTAATATTTCCAAATTCATTCATTTTGGATCTCAAAGAGTCTCATAGGAGAACACAGGATAGAAGTAGCATTGCCAGATAAAATATAGAAGGCACAGCTAAGCCCAAACTTCAAATCAAGTGAATAATGTTTTGTTTTTGTATAGGTATGTGTAAGGCCTCCTTACATATAGAGTGTACTTATAAACTTTTATATATGTATGCATATTTATTGTGAAATAATTACCACAATCAAACTGATTAATATACCATCACCTTACATAGTTTCCTTTTTGGGTGTGTATGTAGGGAGAATAAGATTTAGACTTCCCTGGTAGTTCAGACGGTAAAGCGTCTGTCTATAATGCGGAGACCTGGGTTCGAGCCCTGGGTTGGGAAGATCCCCTGGAGAAGGAAATGGCAATCCACTCCAGTACTGTTGCCTAGAAAATCCCATGGACAGAGGAGCCTGGTATGCTAGTCTATGGGGTCGCAGAGTCGGACATGACTGAGCGACTTTATTTCTTCACTTAGGGCTCCTGAAGTGACGCTAATGGTAAAAAACCAGCCTGCTAATGCAGCAGACACAGGTTTGATTCCTGGTCAGGAAGATCCCCTAGAGTAGAAGTCGGCAACCGCTCCAGTATTCTTTCCTAGAAAATCCCATGGACAGTGGCGCCTGGCAGACTACAGTCCGTGGGGCCACTGAAAGTCGGATACAACGTGAGACTGAGCAGGCACCCATGTTGTTAACTATGCAATGCATTATATCCTCAGCACTGACTCAGTTTATAACGGAAAGTTTGTACCCTTTGACCAACGTCTTACCCACTCTCCACTCCCTACCCTGAGTAACTACTGAAATACTCTGATCCTACGAGTTTGACTTTATTATAAAATCCACATATAAGTGAGATTATACAATATTTGTCTTCCTAAGTCTGGCTTATTTCACTTAGCGTAATGTCTTCTAGGCTTATCTTTGTTGACAAAAACAGTAGGATTTCCTTCTTTATTATGGCTGAATATATGCCAAATTTTCTTTATCCATTCATCCATTGATAAACACAGATTTTTTTCTACATCCTGGTTATAGTGAATAATGCAGTAAGCATATGGGTAGAGATATGTTTTTAAGATATTTCACTTTTTTTGAATATATATCCAGTAATGGGATTCCTGGATATATGTATACGTTATATACATATATGTTAGTTCTGTTTTTAATTGAGGAATCTCCATAACTTTTTCCATAATGACTGAACCAATTAATATTTCTACCAACAGATTACAAGTGTTCTGTTTTCTCCAATGCTTGTTATCTCGTCTTTTTGATAATAGCCAACCTAACAAATATGAGATGATGTCTGATTGCAGTTTTGATTTGCATTCCCTCGTGACTGGCAATGTTGATTACCTATTCACGTACATGTTGGTCATACATATGTTCTTTGGGAAATTATCAGTTTAGGTTTTTGCCCATTTTTATATTTGCTGTTGATGATGATAAAGATTATTATTAATATTGAACTTCGTGACTTATTTATATTTTGGAGGTATTAACCCCTTAACAGATATATGATTTGCAAACATTGTCTCTCGTTGCCTAGGTTGACTTTCTTTTTGTTGTTCTAGAGAGGCTTTCCATTACTATGTTGAGTATAAGAGGGCATTCTTTTCTTGTCCTTAAACTTAGAGGAACACCTTTCAACATTTACCATTGAATATGATGTTAGCTATGACCTTATCACACGTGGCCCTTATTATGTTGAGGTACAGTCCTTCCATACCTAATTTGTTGTCAGTGTTTATAATGAAAGGGTATTGAAATTTCTCAACTGCTTTTTCTGCATCTTTTGAGATGACCATATGAGTTTTGTCCTTTGTTTTTTTAATGTTTATGGTTTCCTAATTTCATTTGTGTGTCTCTGTGTTCCGCTGTATCTCCTATCTCATTATGCTCCTTCAAGATGATTATTTTGAGTTCATTGTCAGGCAATTTATAGATCTCCAAATCTTCAAGGTCAATTACTGAAGCTTTATTACATTCTTTGTGTGGGTCACAATAAACTGTGGAAAATTCTGAAAGAGATGGAAATACCTGACCTGCCTCTTGAGAAACCTATATGCAGGTCAGGAAGCAACAGTTAGAACTGGACATAGAACAACAGACTGGTTCCAAATAGGAAAAAGAGTACATCAAGGTTGTCTATTAACCTGCTTATTTAACTTATATGCAGAGTACATCATGAGAAATGCTGGGCTGGAAGAAGCACAAGCTGGAATCAAGAATGCTGGGAGAAATATCAATCACATCAGATATGCAGATGACATCACCCTTATGGCAAAAAGTGAAGAGGAACTAAAAAGCTTCTTGATGAAAGTGAAAGAGGAGAGTGAAAAAGTTGTCTTAAGCTCAACATTCAGAAAACTAAGATCATGGCATCTGGTCCCATCACTTCATGGGAAATAGATGGGGAAACAGTGGAAACAGTGTCAGACTTTATTTTTTGGGCTCCAAAATTACCTCAGACGGTGACTGCAGCCATGAAATTAAAAGATGCTTACTCCTTGGAAGGAAAGT
The DNA here is from genome assembly GCA_006408695.1 of Aepyceros melampus. Classification (NCBI taxonomy): domain Eukaryota; kingdom Metazoa; phylum Chordata; class Mammalia; order Artiodactyla; family Bovidae; genus Aepyceros; species Aepyceros melampus. The sequence continues at coordinate 505,602 of SJXQ01012611.1, forward strand.
TATGACCAACCTAGATAGCATATTCAAAAGCAGAGACATTACTTTGCCAACAAAGGTTCATCTAGTCAAGGTTATGGTTTTTCATGTGGTCATGTATGGATGTGAGAGTTGGACTGTGAAGAAAGCTGAACACCGAAGAACTGATCCTTTTGAACTGTGGTGTTGGAGAAGACTCTTGAGAGTCTCTTGGACTGCAAGGTGATCCAACCAGTCCATTCTGAAGGAGATCAGTCCTTTCACATCAGATATGCAGATGACATCACCCTTATGGCAAAAAGTGAAGAGGAACTAAAAAGCTTCTTGATGAAAGTGAAAGAGGAGAGTGAAAAAGTTGTCTTAAAGCTCAACATTCAGAAAACTAAGATCATGGCATCTGGTCCCATCACTTCATGGGAAATAGATGGGGAAACAGTGGAAACAGTGTCAGACTTTATTTTTTGGGCTCCAAAATTACCTCAGACGGTGACTGCAGCCATGAAATTAAAAGATGCTTACTCCTTGGAAGGAAAGTTATGACCAACCTAGATAGCATATTCAAAAGCAGAGACATTACTTTGCCAACAAAGGTTCATCTAGTCAAGGTTATGGTTTTTCATGTGGTCATGTATGGATGTGAGAGTTGGACTGTGAAGAAAGCTGAACACCGAAGAACTGATCCTTTTGAACTGTGGTGTTGGAGAAGACTCTTGAGAGTCTCTTGGACTGCAAGGTGATCCAACCAGTCCATTCTGAAGGAGATCAGTCCTGGGTGTTCTTTGGAAGGAATGATGCTAAAGCTGAAACTCCAGTACTTTGGCCACCTCATATGAAGAGTTGACTCATTGGAAAAGACCCTGATGCTGGGAGGTATTGGGGGCAGGAGGAGAAGGGGACAGCAGAGGATGAGATGGCTGGATGGCATCACTGACTCGATGGACATGAGTTTGAATGAACTCCGGGAGATAGTGATGGACAGGGAGGCCTGGTGTGCTGCAGTTCTTGGAGTGGCAAAGAGTTGGATATGACTGAGTGACTGAACCAAACTGAACTGAACTGATTGGTGTCATACCTGCTTGATTCTTTGTGATCTCTGTATACTTTTGCTGGTATCTGTGCATTTGAAGGAGCGAATCTCATCTGGTCCTTACAGATTGTTCTTGACAAATAAAGACTTTATCTAGCCAATTCCCATAGCTAATGATGACATATCTGAAATCAAAGCTGTCCTGTGGTGGATCCAGGTTATGAGGGAGTACTATTACTGAGTCTAAGTCCCTTTTAATTGGTGGGCCTATTACCAGGGGCTCGGGCTAGTGTGAGTGCTGTCTGGTTACTGGGTGAACCGTGTTGATCTTGATTGGTAAGGAGGTGCTAGGACAAATACCTGCTTCAGGGTCCATAGTGGGATCTGAAAATATTAGTCCTCTCATCGGGTTCATGGATGGGTGTGACTCCCATCAATTTCCTTGATGAACATCTTCTAGGTCACTAAGCATGTCCCTGGGTAGGCAAGTCTGGCCCAAGAGCATGGCTGAGAAGGGGTCTGCATCTCAGATTTGTGTTAGGGTTCATAGCCCAACTTGAGATCTGATGTTGGAGGATGGATGGGTATGTCTCTTGTCAAGTCCCCTGGTGGCCAGGCTTGCTCCTTGACCATGGCTGGGCGAGACTGAAGCTGAATTATAGTATTCTTTCAGGGTCAGCAATGGGTCCAGTATTGGTGGTCTTACCTCCAGAGGCACAGATATGCATGTCTTCTGATGGATCTCAGGGCTGGGTGGCAGAATTCCTCATGGACTACAGCTGAAAGGGATTGGAGCCTATTGCAAGATCATTTAAAGATCTGCTAACAGAACAAGTTTGGTTTGCCTGCTTCCAAAGACTCTGATGGACCTGTTTCCTAGAGAAATATTGGGTATTCAGAACTACTTATCGGTGGTAGCTGGTGAGGACTATAGCCAAGAATAGAAGTGTTTCAGAATCTCTGGGGGTTCAAACAGTTGTATATCCTGATGGGACCTTGGGCTAGCAGCACTGCTTCTGGACTGTAGCTGGTAGGGGATGGAGCTCAGTTACAGAGAGATGTCAGAACCTACAGTCAGCTTGCGTTTGGTAAGCTTGCTTCCCAGTGCTCCCAGACCACAATCAAGAGGGGCTAGGGCAAGGGTTTTGGGCCGTTCACAGTTCACTTCAGAGTCTGCACCTGGGATTTAGGTCAATGTGCCCATCCCATGTCACCAACAAATGTGATTCCTTGAGGGCCCCACGGTGTATGGTGCTGCTGGCTGGATCAAGGCCAAAGAGGCTGTAGCCAAGTTAGCGGGAGTATAGGGCTGTTTCTCTATCTGTAACCCATACCATTATCAGCTGCCTGAGCATGGGCCTGCTTTCTCAAAGTAGCTCTCCTCAAGTTTGTACTCCAGCAAGATTTCAAGATCTCCTATCTGGACCCCTTTGCACATTGTTCATGGGGTTCTAGAGGCAAGAATACTGGAGTGGCTTGCCATTCCCTCCTCCAGTGGACCATATTTTGTCAGAACTCTCCACTATGACCCATCTGTCTTGGGTGGCCCTTCATGACATGGCTCATAGCTTCACTGCATTATGGAAGAACCTTTGCCACTACAAGACTGTGAAGAGGAAATTAATTTTTATTGGAGAATAGTTGCTTTCATGCATGTTAACTGTGTCCCTGTCTTTATAGCCCTCCAGGCTCCTCTGTCCTTGGGATTCTTCAGATAAGAACAATGGAGTGGGTTTCCATGCCCTCCTTCAAGAGATCTTTCAAACCCATGAATCAAACCCACATCTCCTGCGTTGGCAGGCGGGTTCTTTACCACTAGCACTACCATCACTGACTACACTAAAGCTTTTAACTGTGTGGATCACAACAAACTGTGGAAAATTCTGAAAGGGATGGGAATAGCAGACCACCTTTCCTGTCTTCCAAGAAACCTGTATTCAGGTCAAGAGGCAACAGCTAGAACCAGACATGGACCATCAGACGGGTTCAAGATCAGGAAAGGGGTACACAAAGTGTATATTGTTACCCTGATTATTTAACTTCTGTGCAGACTACATCGTGTGAAATACCGGGCTTGGTGAAGCACAAGCTAGAATCAAGATTGCCGGGAAAAATATCAATAACCTCAGATATGCAGATGATACTACTCTAATGGCTGAAAGTGAAAAGGAATTAAAACATCTCTTGATGAAGGTGAAAGAGGAGAGTGAAAAAGCTGGCTTAAAACTCAACATTCAGAAAACTAAGATCATGGCATCTGGTCCCATCACTTCATGGCAAATAGATGGGGAAAAAGTGGAGCAGTGACAGATTTTATTTTCTTGGACTACAAAATCACTGCAGATGGTGACTGCAGCCATGAAATTAAAAAACACTTGCTCCTTGGAAGAAAAGCTATGACAGATCTTAGACAATGTATTAAAAAGCAGAGATTTTATTTCCGACAAAGGTCTGTCTAGTCAAAGCTATGGTTTTTCCAGTAGTAATGTATGGATGTGAGAGTTGGACCATAAAGAAGGCTATGCACCAAAGAACTGATGCTTTCAAATTGTGGTGCTGGAGAAGACTGCTGAGAGTCCCTTGGATTGCAAGGAGATCCAACCAGTCCATCCTAAAGGAAATCAATCCTGAATATTCATTGGAAGGACTAATGCTGAAGCTGAAGCTCCAATACTTTGGCTACCTGATGGGAAGAGACAACCCCTAGGAAAAGACCCTGATACTGGGATAGATTGAGGACAGGTGAAGGGATCATCAGAGGATGAGATGGTCGAATGGTATCACCTACTCAATGCACATGAGTTTAAGCTAACTCCTGGAGATAGTGAAGGACAGCGAAGCCTGATATGCTGCAGCCTGTGGGGTCTCAAAGTTGGACATGACTGAGTGACTAAACAAGAGCAACAACAAAATTAGATCTTAAAACTCCTACAGAGAAACTTTTATCTGTGGGTGGCCTCTAAGTTATTGCTGCTGAAAAGGGATATAAGTGAAGAATCTTTTATTCTGCTATCTTGCTGAGGCAAGGTTCAAGGAAGGCAATTCATAGTAAGTTGAAACAACTAGACATCTCAAACTCATAAAAAAAAAAAAAAAACCTCTTGCAGTGGATGATGTCCATTCTTAATACATATATCTTCAGCTTTATAAATTACATAAGATCCATTTTTAGTCTTTTTCAGAAACCATTTTGAGGGCATTTTTCTTTAATCAATTGAAATTAATATCAGAAAGTTATAGAGAGCAAAGCAAATCAGTGTTCTCTGCAAATATATTTGGAAGAATAAAGCAATATTTACATTTGGTGACAAGTGTCTTTATAACAAAATTGAACAAATGGCCTAATTAAATGCCTGTCACATATAGAGAATTGTTTATTCTAGTAATGGAGTCTTTTGCTAAATTCTAATAGTCTATGTTGAAGTATATAAATAATGCAAAACAAATTAAAATATAAGTTATATGAGGTTGTTAACTAATAATAAAAATAAATGTATTCCCACTGCAAAAAAAAATCATCTTTATCAATGAGATATAACGGCAGATTATTTGAATCATTATGCAAATAGAATCAGACTTTGAAATAGTTTAACTAAAAAGTTAACTTATTTCATGTAGATTTCATCTTAGGCCCTCACTGAGAGGCACTGCTAGCTTAGATTTTGCCTTTGCATAAATAAGAAAAGAAAGTTGCCTGTTTTAGGTGGGAATTTTCAGACACAGACACACTCCTGCCAAAAACATCTCAGGGAAACACTTGTCAAGAGAAAAGGGTTGAATTCATGCACACTTCACCCTCATACCCAAGCCCTCCTGTGTAAGCTATTATGTGTACCACTGCATAGGTTGGCCAGGACTTGTTGAAAGCTTCCATTGAAAAGCCCTTCTCTATCCATCACAGGTAGACAAAAGTGAGTGGGAACAAACTTTAGAATAGAAGAATAACATTAGCTTAGGAAAAAAGAAAAGCCAGGATGAATCCAAAAGGCATGCTTATACAAACAGACACACACACATCTACCTACCTACCACAAAAATTATAAAGCTTGATTTTTCATGTGGCTATTTTCAAGTGACGGGAGAGACAGAATTGACAGGAAGGGAGGCTAGCAAAGCAAAGGTCACAGTATTGGAAATGGGAAATGATTAGCACACTGAGGAGCATTTTAAAAGCAGGGCTAGAGAGAAAGTTTCATGATTGCTATCTTGAAATCCTCTTAACCCAGAGCTAAGTGGATAGCAGAATGATCCCTTGCTCCTCACCAGAATAATATTCCATTGGCCTTATATATACTATTGCAAAAAAAATTATTTAGGATTCAGATTTGCAGATGAATAAGAAAAAGAGATTACGTATGTGGAGAATTTATGAAAAATTCAGAACGTAGCTACCAAAGATCTCTCTGGTGATTTAAAATCTTTCATTAGTTATTTAAAGGAAACATTTTCAAAGTAATTTATGAATGGAATTAGTATGAAAAAGTAAGCTAAAGTTACTGTAAATTTCAAATGATTTTGTTTGATATGGTTATTTAATTAAGAGTGGCAAAGTTAAGACATTCATGGAAAACAAAACAGTACTGTTAGTATTATCAGAAATGGCAAGCTTCTTCATAAAAAACATAATTTATTTTCCTACTTTCTGTATTCTGTTTTGTTGTTGTTGTTGTTGTTGTTTTCCTAATCACTGTCTAGTGTTGAAATAATCAATTAACAATTTAGTCAATAAAATCAGTGGGAAGAGGAACCTAGGGTAGGGATCAAGATTAACAGATAGAATTGAGAGGAAAACCAAATCTGTAGAATGTGCGCTAATGCTCATTGTGTCCATCATATGTCCTCCTGTGGTGAAACCAATCAGTGGAAGTTGATTTTCCCCTTCATCCTTAGGTGAAGATTTTACTGTGCTTGTTACAAAAATAGAATCACAGAAAAGAGAAGGGTACTCATCTTTGCCACTGACCTTTGAAAGGAGAACTTGATAAATGGGGACCTCAAACTGACACTGATAAATCAACCATTCTCGAAATTAATACATTCTTAAGTCTCTTAATAGTTCAAAATTTTCTGTTGAAAAGAATGAATAGAATAATTTTGGTAACATACAAATTTGGAATGCAACTTCCTGAAAGGAATTACTCTATAAAAGTGATGACAAATTGGTTTTTAGCAAAGGAAAAGCCTAATGAGTGTGTAGACAAGTCTATTACATTCAGTTCAATACAGCTCCAGAAATTTTAATTGAATTACAACTGTTTTTAAGACTCTGTAGCTTCATTTCTTATCCTCTTGGACAATTCTCTATGGACTTGGGGGTTAAGGATCACTGATGCTGGCAACCATCATGTCTGAAAACAAATTCAGATTTCAGTGACCATTTAGGTTTACTCCTTAAAGATAAATGTATCTCTACTCAGTGCACTAAAAAAAATATAAAACTTCATTCATATATACTCTGCAATATTCAATAATAGTATGTTCCACAAATTTGAGAACAAAGATAGATATTATTACTTTTTTCCTTGCTTTATTTTATTTTTTTAAATCTGTGATTCAGTTTATTTTTTGTTAATTTTTATTTTTACCTTATTTTACTTTACATTACTGTATTGGTTTTGCCATACATTAACATGAATCCGTCTCGGGTGTACATGAGTTTCCAATCCTGAATCCTGCCCCCCCACCTCCCACCCCATATCAACTCTCTGGATCATCCCCGTGCACCAATCCCAAGCATCCTGCATCCTGCATCGAACATAGACTGGAAATTCATTTCTTACATGGCAGTATACATGTTTCAGTGCCATTCTCCCAAATCCTCCCACCCACTCCCTCTCCCTCTCCCTCTCCCTCAGAGTCCAAAAGTCCATTCTATTCATCTGTGTCTCTTTTGCTGTCTCACATACAGGGTTATCATTACCATGTTTCTAAATTCCGTATATATGTGTTAGAATACTATATTGGGGTTTTTCTCTCTGGCTTACTTCACTCCGTATAATTGGCTCCAGTTTCATCCATCTCATTAGAACTGATTCAAATATATTCTAACGACTGAGTAATACTCCATTGTGTATATGTACCACAGTTTTCTTATCCATTCATCTGCTGATGGACATCTAGGTTGTTTCCACATCCTTTCTATTATAAATAGTGCTGCAATGAACACTGGGGTACCTGTGTCTCTTTCAATTCTGGTTTCCTCAGTGTGTATGCCCAGCAGTGGGATTGCTGGGTCATATAGTATATCTATTTGCAATTTTTTAAGGAATTTCCACACTGTTTTCCATAGTGGCTGTATTAGTTTGCATTCCCACCAACAGTGTATGTGTTTTTCTTTCTGGCTTACTTCACTCTGTATAATAGGCTCTAGTTTCACCCACCTCATTAGAACTGATTCAAATGTATTCTTTTTAATGGCTGAGTAATACTCCATTGTGTATATGTACCACAGCTTTCTTATCCATTCTCTGCTGATGGACATCTAGGTTGTTTCCATGTCCTGGCTATTATAAACAATGCTGCAATGAACATTGGGGTACACGGGTCTCTTTCAATTCTGGTTTCCTCAGTGTGTATGCCCAGCAGTGGGATTGCTGGGTCATATAGTATTTCTATTTGCAATTTTTTAAGGAATCTCCACACTCTTTTCCATAGTGGCTGTATTACTTTGCATTCCCACCAACAGTGTAAGAGGGTTCCCTTCTCTCCACACCCTCTCCAACATTTATTGCTTGCAGACTTTTGGATCGCAGCCATTCTGACTGGTGTGAAATGGTGCCTCATTGTGGTCTTGATTTGCATTTCTCTGATAATAAGTGATGTTGAGCATCTTTTCATGTGTTTGTTAGCCAGGGGCAGGCCCAGCGGGGCTGAGACACTCCAGTGTTCTTACCTGGAGAATCCCAGGGATGGGGAAACATAGTGGGCTGCCATCTATGGGGTCGCATGGAATCAGACATGACTGAAGTGACTTAGCAGCAGCAGCAGCTCACATCCATACATGACTACTGGAAAAACCATAGCTTTGATTAGATACACCTTTGTTGGCAAAGTAATCTCTCTGGTTTTTAATATGCTGTCTAGGTTGGTCATAGCTTTCCTTCCAAGGAGCAAGTGTCTTTTAATTTCATGGCTGAAATAACCATCTGCAGTGATTTTAGATCCCCCCAAAATACAGCCTGTCACTGTTTCCCCATCTATTTGCCATGAAGTGATGGGCTTAGTTTTCTGAATGTTGAGTTTTAAGCCAACTTTTTCACTCTCCTCTTTGACTTTCATCAAGAGGCTCTTAGTTTTTTGCTTTCTGCCATAAGGGTGGTGTCATCTGCTTATCTGAGGTTATTGATATTTCCTGCAGCAACTTGATTCCAGCTTGTGCTTCATCCAGATCAGTATGTCACATGATGTACTCTGCATAGAAGTTAAATAAGCAGGGTGACAATATACAGCCTTGACATACTCCTTTTCCTATTTGGAACCAGTCTGTTGTACATGACCAGTTCTAACTGTGGCTTCTTGACCTCATACAGATTTCTCAGGAGGCAGGTAAGGTGGTAAGGTGGTCTGGTATTCCCATCTCTTTCAGAATTTTCCACAGTTTGTTGTGATCCACACAGTCAAAGGCTTTGGTATATAATCAGTAAAGCAGAAGTAGATGTTTTTCTAGAACTCTCTTGCTTTTTTGATGATCCAGTGTATGTTGGCAATTTGATCTCTGGTTCCTCTGCCTTTTCTAAAACCAGCTTGACCACCTGGAAGTTCATAGTTCATGTACTGTTGAAGCCTGGCTTGGAGAATTTTGAGCATTACTTTACTAGCATGTGAAATGAGTGCAATTGTGCAGTAGTTTGAGCATTCCTTGGCATTGCCTTTCTTTGGGATTGGAATGAAAACTGACCATTTCCAGTCCTGTGGCCACTGCTGACTTTTTCAAATTTGATGGCATATTGAGTGCAGCACTTTCACAGTTTCATCGTTTAGGATTTAAAATAGCTCAACTGAAATTCCATTACCTCCACTAGCTTTGTTCGTAGTGATGCTTCCTAAGGCCCACTTGACTTTGCATTCCAGGATGCCTGGCTCTAGGTGAGTTATCATACCATCGTGATTATCTGGGTCATGAAGATCTTTTTTGTACAGTTCTTCTGTGTATTCTTGCCACCTCTTCTTAATATCTTCTGCTTCTGTTAGGTCTATACCATTTCTGTCCTTTATTGTGCTCATCTTTGCAGGAAATATTCCCTTGTATCTCTAATTTTCTTGAAGTGATCTCTAGTCTTTCCCATTCTGTTCTTTTCCTCTATTTCTTTGCACTGATCACTGAGGAAGGCTTTCTTATCTCTCCTTGCTGTTCTTTGGAACTCTGCATTCAGACGCTTATATCTTTCCTTTTCTCCTTTGCTTTTTGCTTCTCTTCTTTTCACAGCTATTTGTAAAGCCTCCTCACACAGCCATTTTGCTCCTTTGCTTTTCTTTTCCATGGGGATGGTCTTGATCTCTGTCTCCTGTCCATATCATGAACCTCATTCCATAGTTCATCAGGTACTCTATCAGATCTAGTCCCTTAAATCTATTTCTCACTTCCACTGTATAGTCATAAGGGATTTGATTTAGGTCATACCTGAATGGTCTAGTGGATTTCCCTACTTTCTTCCATTTAAGTCTGAATTTGGCAATAAGGGATTCATTATCTGAGCCATGGTCAGATAATGACTGTGAATTATTAATATAGTTTCTATGTTAATACCCCCAAAATACAATTAGCTTTATACATCATACATACATACATATAGCTTTATGAAATTGCTTTTAAAGTAAGTTAAAGGGAGACAAGAGGATGCATGCATTGTAGTGCCTTTTTAACTACCTATATAATTACCTTTACCAGAGCTCTTCATTTTTTCATGTGGATTCAGATTGTCATCTATGGTCATTTACTTTTAGCCTAAGAAAGTATAAAAAGAAATTAAGGATGCAATTCCATTCACCATTGCAATAAAAAGAATAAAATACTTAGCAACATATCTACCTAAAGAAACTAAAGACCTATAAAACTATAGGAAACTATAAAAAACTGATGAAAGAAATCAAAGAGGACACTAATAGATGGAGAAATATACCATGTTCATGGATTGGAAGAATCAATAGAGTGAAAATGAGTATACTACCCAAAGCAATCTACAGATTCAATGCAATCCCTATCAAGCTACCAGCGGTATTTTTCACAGAGCTAGAACAAATAATTTCAAGATTTGTATGGAAATACAAAAAACCTCGAATAGCCAAAGCAATCTTGAGAAAGAAGAATGGAACTGGAGGAATCAACCTACTTGACTTCAGGCTCTACTACAAAGCCACAGTCATCAAAACAGTATGGTACTGGCACAAAAACAGAAATACAGATCAATGGAACAAAATAGAAAGCCCAGAGATAAATCCACACACCTATGGACAGCTTATCTTTGACAAAGCAGGCAAGAATATACAGTGGATTAAAGACAATCTTTTTAACAAGTGGTGCTGGGAAAACTGGTGAAGAATGGAACTGGAGGAATCAACCTGCCTGACTTCAGGCTCTACTACAAAGCCTCAGTCATCAAGACAGTATGGTACAGGCACAAAGACAGAAGTACAGATCAATGGAACAAAACAAAAAGCCGAGAGATAAATCCACACACCTATGGACACCTTATCTTCAACAAAGGAAGCAAGAATATACAGTGGAGAAAAGACAATCTCTTTAACTGGTCAACCACTTGTAAAAGAATGAAACTAGAACACTTTCTAACACCATACACAAAAATAAACTCAAAATGTATTAAAGATCTAAATGTAAGACCAGAAACTATAAAACTTCTAGAGGAGAACATAGGCAAAACACTCTCCAACATACATCACAGCAGGATCCTCTATGATCTACCTCCCAGAATACTGGAAATAAAAGCAAAAATAAACAAATGGGATCTCATTAAAATTAAAAGCTTCTACACAACAAAGGAAACTATAAGCAAGGTGAAAAGACAGCCTTTGGAATGGGAGAAAATAATAACAAATGAAGCAACTGACAAACAACTAATCTCAAAAATATACAAGCAACTCCTGCAGCTCAATTCCAGAAAGATAAGCAACCCAGTCAAAAAATGGGCCAAAGAACTAAATAGACTTTTCTCCAAAGAAGACATTCAGATGGCTAACGAACACATGAAAAGATGCTCAACATCACTCACTATCAGAGAAATGCAAATCAAGACCACAATGAGATACCATTTCACACCAGTTAGAATGACTGCGATCCGAATGTCTACAAGCAATAAATGCTGGAGAGGATGTGGAGAAAAGGGAACCCTCTTACACTGTTGGTGGGAATGCAAACTAGTACAGCCACTATGGAGAACAGTGTGGAGGTTCCTTGAAAACCTGGAAATAAAACTGCCTTAAGCAATGTTAAGCCATAGGTTCCTGAATTTCCTTACTGTCTCTTCACTCACCCATTCATTTCCTAATTTATTTATTTGACCATGCAGTCTCAGTCGAAGCATGCAGGATTTTTTTTTTTTTTTTAGGTCGTGACATGCAGGGTCTTTAGTTGTAGCATGTGAACTCTTTAGTTGCCACAGCATGTGAGATATAACTCTCTTACCACTGTTCAGGGAGTATGGAGTCTTAGCCACTGGACTACCTCACTTGCCCAGTCAGAATGTGACCTAATCAATTTAATTGCTTCTGAATAATCAGATAAACAATTCTAACTTTCTCAGCTAGGACTAAACATGTATAAACTTGGGGGAAAAGTGGCAGAGTCAGGTCTATCTTAGAAAAAAATAAATAAGCCCCTTTCTTTAAAATCTTCTTTAAAATTGTAAGATCAGTCTGAGTTTTCTCAAAAAAAAATTTTTGTTTTGAACTACAGGCTAGGTTCTTTCTTGTTCTGAATTCTTTCCAAAACACCTACACAGGGTGTTATTTTAGAACTGGTCTTGCATGTACTTCATAGCAATTTGTCCTTAAAATATATATACATATACTCCAGTAATTTCAGATTACCTGGGATTTTACTTGATTGATTTGGTTGCATAATCCGGCTTTAGTTAGATTTATGATGTTTTACAGATTGTTTTAGATGTTTATAGATGTTTATGATGTTTTATAGATGTAAATTATATCACCTGAGAGAACATCCTGATAATTTTCACATTTTCTCTAATAATGATAAACTGACTATAATATGGGTGATCATTCTTGTGGCTATGTAAATAATAACATTATTATTTCTGTCATTCCTATGGGCTTTTTTATATCTGTTAGGTAGTTAGGACAGGAAAAAGGAGTCCAGAATGGTGGTGGCTAAAAGATAAGGAAGGGAAAAGCCTGTGAAAATAGAACAAAGAAAGGTCCAAGGACTGGAGTGAGGACCTCAGGTAAAAGAAGCAGCACTTCTGGCTAGCCCAGTTTACACAGGCCAGGCCCAGGGGGAGGAGAAAGAAACGTGTAAAAAGAGGCAAAATTGGGCTGGGGGCCTCTCTTCCCTGCGTGTCTTTTGGGTCAGCATGCCATCATGCCTCGAGGATGTATTTTCCTTACTTGCTAAATAAAGCTGACCTCTACACGGAGCTGCAGCTGGTTCGTCTGAGGGCTGTAATGCTGATCCATCCATCGCTTCAAATTTTTGTTGTGATGAGACAGAACCAAGGGAATTACAAACTCCCCTGATATTTCTATATCAAAACTACTGACTAGGCCCTCAGTGATAAAACACATTAGATGCAGGTCAATGATTTCTGTCTACGATATTCTAGAAAACGGGTTTTCCCACTACTATATAATAAAAAATCAGTTATATTGTCTCTCTAAGAAGAATAAATTTTATTCATACACCCATATCAGTGGTGATAGTATTATTCAGTACACAATATAGAAAGATATAAATTGCCTGAGAAATATCTTATGGGTAGCAAACATAAGCAAGTCACTACATATGACTCCAAAAAAAATAAATAAATAACAATGATCACAGTAAAAATAAATGAATAAATAAGCTGGCGTAGAGAATACCTAAATCAAAAAAAGTAAACTGTTAATATAAAAATTGACATTAAATTTGCTACCAGTGAGTGCTCAAAAGGAAATGAAAAGCATATGATTGTAAACTGGAGGAAAGGTAAATCTTTTATCAGAAAGCTTAAAGTATTTATCAGAAAGCTTAAAGAAATTGTGTCCTCTGCCTACATGAAATGAAGGATTTGTAAGTGACATGCTTGTACATCTAGCTGAGATTTGCAAGAAAAGCTTCAAGATACTGACTGGTTTCTTCTGCCACTTATAGTAAAATATGACAGGAGAGGCAGTAAAGTGATGAAAGAACTGTTAAAAAGTAACCTGGACTTGATGGCTTGTGAAATTCAGTCTGTCCGGATTGCAAAGGAAACTAGTATTAAGAGATTCACTGTAAAGCAAAACAAAAATGCTATGGAAAAAGAGCCAAGTGTGTGGTTAACAAATCTTTGGCTAATACTTCAGAAAGATCCGAAGAAGGCAATGCCAACTCACTCCAGTACTCTTGCCGGGAAAATCCCATGGATGGACGGGCCTGGTAGGCTGCAGCAGTCCATGGGATCGGAAGAGTCAGGTACGACTGAGCAACTTCATTTTCACTTTTCACTTTCATTCATTGTACAAGGAAATGGCAACCCATTCCAGTGTTCTTGCCTGGAGAATCCCAGGGACAGGGGAGCCTGGTGGGCTGCCGTCTATGGGGTCGCACTGAGTCAGACACGGCTGAAGCAACTTAACAGCAGCAGCAGCAGCTGCAGAAAGATCAAAAGATCAAGGTATTCAGTCACACAAAAAACTCTTTGGAGATACAGAAGGTGTGAATCATTCAATCCACAGGGAGTGGTGGAAGTTTCACTTTATCCCCTTTTCGCCTTCCTTTGAAACACAGGGTCTATAGTGTTACGCTATATCTGTCATCACTATATTTGGAGAGCAAATAACTTGTTCCTTAGACTCAAAGGAGAGGGATTATGCTCCATAATGGATCATATCCAGAACTTTTCCAGTACCTGACTGAGATGATATAACCATGAAATGCCAGCACATATGGTGAATTTTAGTGAACTTTACAGGTGTTATTATAATTAAAAACTTTGAGGTGAAGAGAATATTTTGTATTATCCAGGTCTAGCCCATCTAATCACATCCAAATTTTCTTAAAAGTATAGAAATTTACCTAGGTTCAGAGAACCAGAAGCATAGCAAGATGAGAAGAAATCAATCTGCTGATGCTTAATTTGGAATGGAGGAAGGGGTTGGAATGCAGAAACTAGGGGAGAAATGCACCAGGGAATGCAGGCAGCCTCCTGAAGCTGAGAAAGAAAAAGAAACAGATTCTTCCCCTAAGCCTCCAGAAAGACAAGCTTAGCTGTACCAGCATCTGGAGTTTAGTTCATCAGACTTCTCATCTAACAAGTAAATTTATAAAGTTTAAGGTTCTGAGTGTGTAGTAAGTTGTTACACCAGCAATTTTAAAAAAGAACTAATAAACTAATACAAAATTAAATTCTATGATTCTGTCCTTCCCATCATGGAAGGAAAATATTTCTTTGTATTAACAGTTTCTACAAGACATGGTGATAAGAAACAGAACATCTTAACACCCAATACTCATTTTGTAAATGGATAACTGGAATGATCTTCTTGTTATGGACTTGTGCTCATGGACACAAATACTGAAAGCTAAAATAAAATCAATCTGAGAAATAATAATTCAACAAGAAACCATTTGATTTGCAACCTAAACACTGACTCCAAGCAGGGTTCAATCCCTGGGTTAGGAAGATTCCCTGGAGGAGGGAATGGCAAGCCACTCCAGTACTCTTGCCTGGAGAATTCCATGGACAGAAGAGCCTGGTGGTTCACAGTCCATGGGGTCACAGAGAGTTGGACATGGCTGAGTAACTAGCACTTTCACTTTCATGCTCTTTCAAGTGCTAATTTCCTCTCCTCTGGAAATTAGCCCCCAGATTAGCCCCAGATTAATCTTCCAGATTAGCCCCCATTTTGTGGGGTTCTTTCATCTCATATCTATATTCTCACAACCTACCATAAGAAAATTTTCAAAAAAAGAAATAAGGGAATATCTCTCCAGGACTTGAAGCTTTCCAAGGCTCTTCACAGTTTACAGAGGAAATATTTATATAACTACAGTAAATTTCTCCTCATACTCGGAAGAAACTGTGTTCCTTCAGGCTTCCATGCTTTTTCATATTGCTGTCTAAATCTAAATTGCCCCCCGCATAAATTTTATACTTGAAAAAACACTAATCAGTACTCACTCTCTGCACAAACATCACTTTGTGAACATCACTTCTTTACTCTCCCAGAGAGACTTGTTCTGTGTTCTAAAGGGACTTACAAGGGGCTTCATAACCAAAATAGTCATAACTAAAAGTAATGCCTCCATCATAGGCATGCACTATCCATTTCCCTTTCCTTTTCTAGATTTTTCAAATCTGTATTTTCCCTTTAATTCATTCATCAGTGTCCAGGAAATCAAAGCATATTTCACTGGCAGAATGAATGTTTTGCTTAGAATCTATATTCAAATCCTTCTTAAGAGAGATTCTCCTCTCATTTCAGGTCAATGATTATTGATGTCATGAAAACAAATCTATCCCATTCCATGCATCTTCCCCTTCTTGCTTCTAATTTAATGGGAATTTCTGGTAAGATGTTTAATATAACATAGCTCAATTTAAAAAATAAGATACAAAATGAAGTTCAGAAGAAGGTACTTAGAGGATAAATTCTTTCAAAGAGTAAGTTTTGAGAAAGTATTGAAATGAGAGGAATAGAAGGAAGGTTGCAAATATTCAGAAAAAGAAATGATCGTAATTCAGAAGCAATATTCTCAAAGGAAGGTGACTAAAACTATACTAAACTAATTAAACTTATACTCAAAGGACGTTCATGTTCATATAAAGAGGGAAAAAGGAAGGAATAACTTCAGTCAAAAGAACAAAGGTGAGCTAAATGAAATGGAGCTAATAAAATGGGTGTAAAAATATGCAGAAAGAAATGCTTAGAATGCTCAAATAAATCAGAATGTATCTGTGTTGACATGTGCTGCTTCCTTATCTGCAAATTCCCTATATCCTAGGTAATTTCCTCTTACCCTAGAGCCAGAGCATTTACAGTGATACTGGGATTTATTGTAAAGAGAAGCACAAAATCATCTATGCTTTTCTTTATCTATTTACTTTCCAAAGCCTCTGAACTGGAGATTAGCTTGTAGAGAAATTCCTAAGGCAGACTCTTGGAAACAATCTTTAGCTCATAGTCATTGTGACCTTACCAAGTGGCAGTTATATTTTAACTACTTAATTGATTCTGTCCCAGATATAAAGGAGAGCTACCTCTAAAGTTAAGGAAACTTATGAAGAGGTTTGGATTTTATCAAGATGTCTAAGAGATGGGCTTTTCTTCTTGTGCTTTCTTTTTATTTCAGCTGTGACTTTTGTGAAAACATGCTGGTACAGCCAATGGAATAGAGTCACTGGATCAATTTCAAGACATTTTTGGATGAACTTGCTCAGAGGGATCATGAAGTGACTGTGCTAGCATCTTCAGCTTCCATCATGGTGGATCCCAGTAAACCGTCTGCCCTTAATTTGTGTCTTATCCTATATCTTTCATTAAGAATGAGCCTGATTTGCAATTGCAGTTTATGACATAGATCAAGATATCAGTTCAGTTGAGCTTCTCAGTCGTGTCCGACTCTTTGTGACCCGATGAACCGCAGCACGCCAAGGCCTCCCTGTCCATCACCAACTCCCAGAGTTCACTCAGATTCACGTCCATCGAGTCAGTGATGCCATTCAGCTATCTCATCCTCTGTCGTCCCCTTTTCCTCCTGCCCCCAATCCCTCCTAGCATCAGATGAGTCAACTCTTCACATGAGGTGGCCGAAGTACTGGAGTTTCACCTTTAGCATCATTCCTTCCAAAGAAATCCCAGGGCTGATCTCCTTTACAATGGACTGGTTGGATCTCCTTGCAGTCCAAGGGACTCTCAAGAGTTTTCTCCAACACCACAGTTCAAAAGCATCAATTCTTCAGAGCTCAGCCTTCTTCACAGTCCAACTCTCACATCCATACACGACTAGTGGAAAAACCATGGCCTTGACTAGATGGACCTTAGTCGGCAAAGTAATATCTCTGCTTTTGAATATGCTATCGAGGTTGGTCATAACTTTTCCTCCAAGGAGTAGGCGTCTTTTAATTTCATGGGTGCAGTCACTATCTGCAGTGATTTTGGAGCCCCCCCAAAATAAAGTCTGCCACTGTTTCCACAGTTTCCGTATCTATTTCAAATAAAGTGATGGGACTGGATGCCGTGATCTTCATTTTCTGAATGTTGAGCTATAAGCCAACTTTTTCACTCTCCTCTTTCACTTTCATCAAAAGGCTTTTTTAGTTCCTCTTCACTTTCAGCCATAAGGGTGGTGTCATCGGCATATCTGAGGTTACTGATATTTCTCCCGGCAATCTTGATTCCAGCTTGTGTTTCTTCCAGTCCAGGTTTCTCATGATGTACTCTGCATATAAGTTAAATAAGCAGGTTGACAAGATACAGCCTTGACATATTACTCTTCCTATTTGGAACCAGTCTGTTGTTCCATGTCCAATCCAACTGTTGCTTCCTGACCTGCATATAGGTTTCTCAAGAGGCAGGTCAGGTGGTTTGGTATTCCCATCTCTCTAAGAATTTTCCACAGTTTATTGTGATCCACACAGTCAAAGGCTTTGGCATAGGCAATAAAGCAGAAATAGATGTTTTTCTGGAACTCTCTTGCTTTTTCCATGATCCAGCAGATGCTGGCAATTTGATCTCTGGTTCCTCTGCCTTTTCTAAAACCAGTTTGAACATATGGAAGTTCATGGTTCACGTATTGCTAAAGCCTGGCTTGGAGAATTTTGAGCATTACTTTACTAGCATGTGAGATGAGTGCAATAGTCTGGTCGTTTGAGCATTATTTGGCATTGCCTTTCTTTGGGATTGTAATGAAACTTGACCTTTTCCAGTCCTGTGGCCACTGCTGAGTTTTCCAAATTTGCTGGCATATGGAGTGCAGCACGTTCACGGCATCTTTCAGGATTTGAAATAGCTCAACTGGAATTCCATCACTTTCACTTGCTTTGTTTGTAGTGATGCTTCCTAAGGCCCACTTGACTTCACATTCCAGGATGTCTGGCTCTAGATGAGTGATCACACCATCGTGATTATCCGGGTCATGAAGATCTTTTCTGTACAGTTCTTCTGTGTATTCTGGCCACCTCTTCTTAATATCTTCTGCTTCTGTTAGGTCCATACCATTTCTGTCCTTTATTGAGCCCATCTTTGCATGAAATGTTCCCTTGGTATCTCTAATTTTTTGAAGAGATCTCTAGTCTTTCTCATTCTGTTCTTTTCCTCTGTTTCTTTGCATTAATTGCTGAAGAAGGCTTTTTTATCTCTTATTGCTATTCTTTGGAACTCTGCATTCAGATGCTTATATCTTTCCTTTTCTCCTTTGCTTTTCGCCTCTCTTCTTTTCACAGTATTTGTAAGGCCTCCCCAGACAGCCATTTTGCTTTTTTGCCTTTCTTTTCCATGGGGATGGTCTTGATCCCTGTCTCCTGTACAATGCCACGAACCTCATTCCGTAGTTCACAGGCACTCTATCTATCAGATCTAGGCCCTTAAATCTGTTTCTCACTTCCACTGTATAATCATAAGGGATTTGATTTAGGTCATACCTGAATGGTCTAGCAGTTTTCCCTACTTTCCTCAATTTAAGTCTGAACTTAGTAATAAGGATATGGGCATATGAATTACCAAAGAGTACACTAAAGGAATGTGATTCAAAGATGCAAAGAAAAATAAAAAATATTTTGATACTGTTGAGAATCTCTGTATGGATGTAATGTTAAACAAGAAACTTATGAAAAAATTGATTGAGGCCAGATTTGATGTTATTCTTAGAGATGCAATTCTCCTTGTGCTGAGCTGCTGGTTAAAGTGCTTACCCTATCTTTGGTTTACAGTCTTCAATTTTCCACAGGCAATACATATGAAAAACTCTGTGGAGGGCTTATAGTTTCTCCTTCTTACATATCTATTATAATATTTGAACTAAGTGACAAAGTGGCGTTTATGGAGAAAGTGACAAATATGGTATATGACATATTTTGACTTTGCATGAGAGTTTTAATAATAAATGGGATAAACTTTACAGTGAAGTATAGGTAAGTCTGGTTTATTACATTTTCCCTCCAGTAGATGAAAAGAAATATTACTTTCTTTGCATGGGTTAGAGTGGTATAATTTGTATTTTCTTATGCTTAGTGTCAAAATGGAAATATAACAACTTCTTAGTCAAAAGAAGTTGTCTTACACTTTGTGTTTACCTGTCTTTAAAATTAAACAGTTCTATGAATTCACAGCTGAGGTTCCGTTTAGCTTTCAGAATCAAAGTTCCTGACTTCTCCATCTAGATTCAATTCTTCTATTATTTTAATCTCTCTAACATCTTCATCATCTAGTATCTCTATTGAGAAGAAAAATTGCTTAATTGTGGATGAATTTCTCTGGGAATTATCTAGTATTACTCCTTCCCTCTCAATGAATTAAATGTCATTTACTAAGTAAACCTCTAGTCTTTCCCATTTTAATGCTTTCTCTATTTCTTGGGATGATCACTTAGGAAGGTTTTCTTATCTCTCCTTGCTCTTCTTTGTAACTCTGCATTCAAATGGATATATCTTGCCTTTTCTCCTTTGCCTTTAGCTTCTATTCTTTTCTCAGCTATTTGTAAGGCCTCCTCAGACAACCATTTTGCTGTTTTGCATTTCTTTTTGGGAGAATGCCTCCTGTACAATGTTATGAACCTCTGTTCATGATTCTCCATGCACTTTATCAGATCTAATCCCTTGAATCTATTTGTCATTACCACTGTATAATCGTAAGGGATTTGATTTAGGTCATACCTGAATGGTCTAGTGGTTTTCCTTACTTTATTCAATTCAAGTTGAATTTGGCAATACAGAGTTCATGATCTGAGCCACAGTCATCTCCCAATCTTTTCTTTGCTGACAGTATAAAGCTTCTTCCACTTTGGCTGCAAAAAATATAATCAATTGGATTTTGGTATTGACCATCATCTGGTGATGTCCAATGTAAAATCTTCTCTGGTGTTGTTGGAAGAGGGTATTTGTTATGACCAGAGTGTTCTCTTGGCAAAACTCTGTTAGTCTTTGCCCCACTTCATTTTTGTACTCCAAAGCCATATTTGCCTGTTACTCCAAGTATTTCTGGCTTCCTACTTTTGCATTTCAGCCCCTTATCATGAAAAAGACATATTTTTTGATGTTAATTCTAGAAGGTCTTGTAGGTCTTCAGAGAACCATTCAAATTCAGCTTCTTTGGCATTAGTAGTTGGGGCATATACTTGGATTACTATGATATTGAATAATTTGCTTTGGGATTAAACAGAGATCCTTTTGTCGTTTTTGAGATTGCATCCAAGTATTTCATTTCAGACTCTTTTCTTGACTATGAAGGCTTTTCCATTTCTTAAAAGGGATTCTTATCCACAGTAGATACAATGGTCATCTGAATTGTATTCACTCATTCTGCTCCATTTTAGTACATGGCTTCCTAAAATGTCAATGTTCACTCTTGCTATCTCCTGCTTCAGTTCAGTTCAGTCGCTCAGCATGTCCGACTCTTTGCAACCCCATGGACTGCAGCACACCAGGCCTCCCTGTCCATCTCCAACTCCCAGAGTTTACTCAAACTCATGTCCATTGAGTTGGAGATGTCATCTAACCATCTCATCCTCTGTCATTCCCTTCTCCTACCTTCAGTCTTTCCCAGCATTAGCATTTTTTCAAATGAGTCAGTTCTTCACATCAGGTGGCCAAATTATTGGAGTTTTAGCTTAAACATCAGTACCTCCAATGAACACCCAGGACTGATCTCCTCAGGATGGACTGGTTGGATCTCCTTGCAGTCCAAGGGACTCTCAATACTTCTCTAACACCACAAGTCAAAAGTATCAATTATTCAATGCTCAGCTTTCTTTAGAGTCCAACTCTCAAATCCATACATGACTACTGAAAAAACCAATGCTTTGAGTATATGGACCTTTGTCGGCAAAGTAGTGTCTCTGACTTTTGATAAGCTGTCTAGAATGGTCATAACTTTTTGCATTGTCATAATTTTGAGAATTTACTCAACTAAGCAATTTTTCAAAATCTCTTGCTTGGTCACTTGCAAATTACCTTGATTCATGGACTTAACATTCCAGTTTCCTAGGCAATATTGTTCTTTACAGCATCAGACTTGACTTCCATCAGCAGTCACATCCAGAACTGGACATTATTTTCACTTTGGCTCAGCCTCTTCATTCTTTCTGGAGTTATTTCTCCATTCCACTCTTCTCCATCAGCATACTGGGCACCTATCAACCTAGGGAGTTCATCTTTCAGTGTCTTCACTTTTTGTCTTTTCATACTGTTACTGGGGTTCTCAAGGCAAGGATACTGAAGTGGTTTGTCATTTCCTTCTCCAGAATTTATTTTATTGGGCTCCAAAATCATTGCAGATGGTGACTGCTCCATGAAATTAAAAGACACATCCTCCTTGGAAGACAAGCTATTACAAACCTAGACAGCATATTAAAATAAGCCTAGACATATTAAAAAATAAAGACATTACTTTTTTTAACAATGGTCATGTAGTCACAGCTATGTTTTTTCCAGTAGATGTGTATGAATACAAGAGTTGGAGCATAATGAAGGTTGAGCACAGAAGAATTGAAGCTTTTGAACTGTGGCATTGGAGAAGACGCTTGAGAGTCCCTTGAACAGCAAGGAGATCAAACTAGTCAATCCTAAAGAAGGTCAGTCCTGAATATTCATTGGAAGAACTGATGCTGAAGCTGAAACTCTAATACTTTGACCACTTAATATGAAGAACTGGCTTTTTGGAAAAGACCCTAATGCCAGAAAAGATTGAAGGCAGGAGTAGATAGGGATGACCAAAGATGAGATGATTGGATAGCATCACCAAATCTTGGACATTAGTTTGAGCAAGCTCTGGGAGTAGGTGATGGACAGGGAAGATCTGGCATGCTGCAGTCCATGGGATTGCAAAGAGTTGGTTAGGACTGAGTGACTAAACTGGCTAAGTAAACCTAAAACATCAGAGATTAATATTAGAATATAAAAAAGCATCAGGGGATAATATTTGAATTATCAGTGTCTGCTTTCTGATTCTAATAACTTCAGTTTGAAAAAGTAAGCAAAAGGTGTAGATTCTTCATATCTGGATAATTTTTTTCTTTTTTTTTAAACTTTTATTGGAGTCTAATCACTTTACAACATTATAGTGGTTTTTGCCATATATTGATGTGAATCAGCCATTCCAGAGCAAGACATACCATGCACATCTGGATGATTTCTAATCTTGATTCTGTGAGTACATCCATTCAACAACAAATATTTTTTGAACTTCCTCTTCTTTTCTGTTGTTTACTAATATGGGGAGTAGAAGGAAATTAGTAAATATTTGTTGAGAATTTACTCTCTTCCAGGACATCTAAGTCCATTATTAATTCATAAGATAGAGACATAGAAATCTTATTTGTAGGCAGTATTATTCTCATTTTATACATACATGAATTTAAGTAAGGTAATCTACTCAAGTTTTCATGGGGAAGAAATGACAGAGATGGGATTAAAACAGAAGTCTGGCCTAGAGTAACCACTTTGCATATTGTGTTATATGAAAAAAAACAAAACAAAACAAAACATGAGACTCTAATTTCAAAACTTCATCTATGATTTGGAGAAATATTATGATAAGCATCAAGTGCGCTACAGTATAGAGAAGATTAGTTTCTCTTCATTGTGGTGGTCTTCATAACAGACATTCTCCATGTCTGTTAACTCAACTAACCAAACTTCAATTGCCAAGAGAGATGTTCCCTCACAACCTTTTATTCATATATATATATCTTTGTGTTTGGCAGAAATTCATTATTGCTCTCAATGGCTAAGAAGTATTACAAGGTTAATTTAAGATTATATATGTTGTATATGCAAAATTCAAGATTAAGATTACATATATATTATATGAGGTTATAGGAGGTAGAGGCTTGAAGAATAGAACCAAGACCAAAGTCTAGGAACAAATCTGCTAAAAATTAACCAAGAATCACAGGTCATAGAAAATAAACTCTTAGACGAGGTTCCATAGCAGGATCATGCGAATTCATGTGAAGTGAAAAAGGGCATCACATGTCAAACAGTCAGTGTAGAAAGCTGGTTGGTGAATGAACTGGAGGATGATTAGGCTTATCTAAAATAAGACTAAGCAAATAATCCAAAGACCAACGTTTCTAAAATAAATAATTCAAAGATTAAAGTTTCTAAGATAAAAGTTAATCAGGAATCATAGGTCATAGGAAAGCAGCTTATAAGTGAGGTAACAAAATAAGCACATGCACAGAAATGTGAAGGAAAACATGACCAAAAAAAAAAGGCAAAATATCAAAGTAGATTGCTAGGCTGTGAATGGAATGTATGTGTGGGTCTCTGAGGATATGACTAAGCAAATAATCCAAAGCCATAAAAAAGCTTAAAGAAATTTTAGGTAAGTAAGGGGACAGAAGTGCAAGTGACTGGTGCAAATAGACTTTTACAAACAAGGCAGGTTTTCTAGCCTAGCTTTCCAGAATATTTATGTCATTCCTTAAACAAGGAGCCATCACAGCATTCTGATTTACTCTAAGAATAGAAATTAACAAAAGAGATCCTTTAATCAAGTTATAAATACTAAAAAGGAAGATTTTGATCAGTCTTTAGCAGGTGAATTTTCCTTATCACTCATTCAAATGTGCTTTTTAATATTTACTTTTAGTTTTTCCAATGTTTATAATTTTTCTGGAGACCAAAGACACAAATTTAGACACAGGAAGACACTTGACAGACTGAATCATAAGATAGTTCCTTAGCTGCCCATCCTTTTTTCCTTTTTAGTCAGTTATCAAGCAGCCTTCCACTGCCAGTAGATTGTACTCATCTATACAGTCAGAACGTTTCAAATTCCCTAGGAAAGAAAAAAATAAATAACATAAAGATGGAGGTGAAAGCCATCATTTCATTTAGTGCGTCTCGATCATCATACACATTGTTGATCACAGATATTTCAAAAATTTAGTCCCACAATAAGCTTTATTCTTCAAAACACACAGAAAAAAAGTTGAGACTTTAGCTATAGGTGGGAAGGCTATTGATTCCTGGTGACATCTGCATCATTAGGGAGGCTTCTTAAACCACTGAAGTGTCTCTTCTTACCTCTGTCTATACTCTGAAAAGTTCTCATGAGTAACCAGGATCCTCTGGTGGCTGACTAGGTGACCTGAAGACCAGTTTGAAACAGGTATGAGAGATGCAAATTTTTCATGCTGTTGGTCCATATTTAATGTGGAAAGTCATTAATAATCTTTAGAAAACAATACCTATGTGAGTGAGATCAAGTTGGTGAAGTAGAAAGACCCTGGACTTATCCTTTCCCATGGACACAAGAAAATACAACTACTCACAAACAATTATCTTTGAGAACAACATGAAGACTAGCAGAAAAGACTTTCCACAACTACAGATATAAAGAAGGAGCCACAACAAGACAAGTAGGAGGAGCAGAGATACAGTCTAACTGGGACTCATAACCTGAGGTTGGCCACCTACAAACAGGAGGAATATCACAGGTCCTCCTCCAGGAGACAGTGGTTTCAGCACCATATCAAGCTCCCTATTTTGGTAAGATATACCCCCAGAATGTCTGGCTTTGAAAACAAGGGTGGCTTACATTCGAGAAAACAGGAGACTCTGTAAACAGAGCCTCTGTTCTCAAAGGGTGTACACCAAATCTCACTTAGTCTGAGTTCCAGCGAAGAGTCAGTAGTTTGAAAGACACCTGGGTAAGAACCACTTGCTAATCTTGGAGCGTCTCCTGGAGAGGCATTGTGCAGCTGGGACTACACCTGGGGATGTGGCTTTGGTGGTAGCCATTTTTGGGATCTCATTCCACCATTCTGACACCAACCCTGGTAAGCACCATTTTAGAATCCTCCCTGTAACCTATTAGCACCAGAAGCTTGCCTGCTAATGGGTGCATGGCAATCACACAATGCTGGTTTCTCCCTGGAAGATGGGATCCTCAATTAGTTTAAAAAAATGTTTAAAATGTCAGAAATGTTATTAAAAATGCACAAATGTCATGAAAATGATACAAATCTAATGCTATAAAGTGGAAAACAAGAAGATGATAGTTTAGAATGCAATATTTGTCACATACGTAAATAATTGCAGAGTAAAATTAACTTAGAATTAAAATCTATTAGTGAACTTGTAACATGTGATACAAGAGTTAATCTTTAATAGTACATGAACCTAGAAAGGTTCAAAGGTGCCAAGGGAAGAGGTTATTATGAGCTATGTAAGTTTCTCACTTACATGTGTTTTTCCCTCTCTTTTTCTCTATATATGTTTGTTTAAATTGTAAAACACTTGGAGTATTACTCAGCCATTAAAAAGAATACATTTCAATCAGTTATAATGAGGTGGATGAAGCTGGAGCCGATTATACAGAGTAAAGTAACCCAGAAAGAAAAACACCAATACAGTATACTTACACATATATATGGGATTTAGAAAGATGGCAATGATAAACCTGTATGTGAAGCAGCAAAAGAGACACAGATGTATAGAACAGCCTTTTGGACTCTGTGGGAGAGGGAGAGGGTGGGATGATTTGGGGAGTGGCAGTGTAACATGTATGATATCATAAGTGAAATAAATCGCCGGTCTAGGTTCGATGCAGGATGCAGGATGCTTGGGACTGATGCATGGGGATAATCCAGAGAGATGGTGTGGGGCGAGAGGGGGGAGGGGTGGTTGGGATTGGGAGTTCATGTACACTCGTGGTTGATTCATGTCAATGTATAGCAAAATGAATACAGTATTGTAAAGCAAAACAAACTAAAAAGTTAAATAAATAAATACATCCTATGGGGGGGAAAATAAATAAGTTGTAAAACACTGGCAGTATTTGTTCATCTTGGCCTACACAGAACAGAAGCTTTATTGCTATATCATCTAAGAAAAATGGATATATATTCACAAATTTCCATATATTCCTTTTCTTATCTTCCACTACAGGAAGACCCACTACAATCTGTGAATTAATGAGAAAACTGATTTTTGGTTGATAATAGGCTATTGGGATTTTGAATTTCCCCAACCATTCTTACCAAATTTTGATTTTGTTGGAAGACTTCACTGAAAACCTGCCAAATCCCTGCATAAGGTAAAATTTTGATCTTGAAGAGAGTTTTCCATTCCCAGTCCAAATACTGTCTTATGGAAATGACATGGGCAATATATAAAATTTCTTCACACCATTCCTTCCCTTACTGTGTGTTTCATGTTTCATTATTATGAATATTCTGGATTATATAACAGTCATAAAAATATGAGAGAAGTGCAAGATTATGTGGATATAGCCACTTTGATAAAGTTAATGGGTGCATGGCAATCACACAATGCTGGTTTCTCCCTGGAAGATGGGATCCTCAATTAGTTTAAAAAAATGTTTAAAATGTCAGAAATGTTATTAAAAATGCACAAATGTCATGAAAATGATACAAATCTAATGCTATAAAGTGGAAAACAAGAAGATGATAGTTTAGAATGCAATATTTGTCACATACGTAAATAATTGCAGAGTAAAATTAACTTAGAATTAAAATCTATTAGTGAACTTGTAACATGTGATACAAGAGTTAATCTTTAATAGTACATGAACCTAGAAAGGTTCAAAGGTGCCAAGGGAAGAGGTTATTATGAGCTATGTAAGTTTCTCACTTACATGTGTTTTTCCCTCTCTTTTTCTCTATATATGTTTGTTTAAATTGTAAAACACTTGGAGTATTACTCAGCCATTAAAAAGAATACATTTCAATCAGTTATAATGAGGTGGATGAAGCTGGAGCCGATTATACAGAGTAAAGTAACCCAGAAAGAAAAACACCAATACAGTATACTTACACATATATATGGGATTTAGAAAGATGGCAATGATAAACCTGTATGTGAAGCAGCAAAAGAGACACAGATGTATAGAACAGCCTTTTGGACTCTGTGGGAGAGGGAGAGGGTGGGATGATTTGGGAGAGTGGCAGTGTAACATGTATGATATCATAAGTGAAATAAATCGCCGGTCTAGGTTCGATGCAGGATGCAGGATGCTTGGGACTGATGCATGGGGATAATCCAGAGAGATGGTGTGGGGCGAGAGGGGGGAGGGGTGGTTGGGATTGGGAGTTCATGTACACTCGTGGTTGATTCATGTCAATGTATAGCAAAATGAATACAGTATTGTAAAGCAAAACAAACTAAAAAGTTAAATAAATAAATACATCCTATGGGGGGGAAAATAAATAAGTTGTAAAACACTGGCAGTATTTGTTCATCTTGGCCTACACAGAACAGAAGCTTTATTGCTATATCATCTAAGAAAAATGGATATATATTCACAAATTTCCATATATTCCTTTTCTTATCTTCCACTACAGGAAGACCCACTACAATCTGTGAATTAATGAGAAAACTGATTTTTGGTTGATAATAGGCTATTGGGATTTTGAATTTCCCCAACCATTCTTACCAAATTTTGATTTTGTTGGAAGACTTCACTGAAAACCTGCCAAATCCCTGCATAAGGTAAAATTTTGATCTTGAAGAGAGTTTTCCATTCCCAGTCCAAATACTGTCTTATGGAAATGACATGGGCAATATATAAAATTTCTTCACACCATTCCTTCCCTTACTGTGTGTTTCATGTTTCATTATTATGAATATTCTGGATTATATAACAGTCATAAAAATATGAGAGAAGTGCAAGATTATGTGGATATAGCCACTTTGATAAAGTCTTTCAACACAGGAGAAACATTATTTTTCCAACAAATGTGTATTCTTTGTCTGCTAGATGCCAGATTCTATACTCTGTACTGAAGAAGGAGGAGTGAAAGGGAGAGATACAATGGTAGTCCTTGGGGATCTTATAGACTGGTCAGCCAGAAAACATATGAATGTTAAATAATCACATATAATAAAGTACAAATCAAAACATACTTTAGATTGAGGTGATGTAGGAGTAATCTCTAATACTTTATTAAAGTAAATTGCAATGAAATATTTAAAAGAATCAAATTCTGATAATGCCATATTAAAACTGGAAATATATGAGAGTAGTCAAAGACTATGTAACTGAGAGACTGAACTGAACTGAACTGAACTGATGGAATCTGGTGCTTTAATATATGGTACTATGATAGGTAGGAAATATACAAAAAGCAAATTCTGCCATAGTACCTTTCCTATAAAATATGGATGCATGAGAATAATGGAAGAAAAGTATGTCTACTTTATAGACCATAACTACTGATAATAAAAATAATCCACCAGATACATAAAGGCCTTGGACTTTCCAGGTGGCACTAGTGGTAAAGAACCTCAGGTTTAATCCCTGGGTCATGAAGATCCCCTGGAAAAGAACATGGGAACTCACTCTAGTATTTTTTCCTGGAGAATCCCAAGACCAGAGGAATCTGGCAAATTACAGTCCATAGGGTAGCAAAGAGTGGACACAATTAAAATGACTTAGATTGCATGTACATGAAGTCCTTACACATTGCCAAAGCATAGTGCTTCATAAATATTGGCTACCATGACTTTCTTTTTTTAGTGAACTTTTGGCCAAAGGAATTTGTCTCTGAAATCAAAAAAAGATGAAAATACTAAAATAGTGTTTGAACTTTTAAGCAGTGTCACCAGTATCTAGACTGGAGGAATTCCTTCTGGTGTGTGTGTGTGTGTGTGTGTGTGTGTGTGTGTACTGGCAAACATTTTTTTTTTTTCCCCAAAAACTTCAGGAATGCACTTCAGTATTTTTTCTGATCTTATCTGAGGT
The DNA here is from genome assembly GCA_006408695.1 of Aepyceros melampus. Lineage (NCBI taxonomy): Eukaryota > Metazoa > Chordata > Mammalia > Artiodactyla > Bovidae > Aepyceros > Aepyceros melampus. Next base: position 534,685 of record SJXQ01012611.1, read on the forward strand.
GAAAGAACTTCACAACACAAAATAGACCAGAAATCATTGCATCCTGATAATACAATTCGTGAAAATAAGCCTCTCTTAGGAACTGGTGCTAGTACTAAAGTACTGGCCTGCCAATGCAGGAGACGTAAGAGTCACAGATTGGATTCCTGGATCAGGAAGATCCCCTGGAGGAGGGCATAGCAAACAATTCCAGTATTCCTGCCTGGAGAATCCCATGGATGGAGAAACCTGGCAGACTATAGTCCATAGGTGTGCAGAGTTGGAATCTAGTGAAGTTACTTAGCACTCATGACACAGTGCCTAATTTCATTAGGTATAGTTCTATTTCAATCATTTAAACTGCCTGATTTCTTTAGTACCACAGTTGGTAAAGAATCTCCTGCAAAGCAAGAGACCCAGATTCCATTCCTGGGTAGGGACCACCCCCTGGAGAAGGAAATGTCAAGCCACTCCAGTATTCTTGCCTGGAGACTCCGTGGACAGAGGAGTCAGGCAGGCTACAGTTCATGGGGTTGAAAAGAGTCAGATGTGACTGAGAGACTAACTTTCAACTTTCACTTTTCAAGCTGCCTGATCTCACTAACCAGGCTTGGAAACAAACATAGTAAGGTAAACAACAAGGAGAAAGTGACTGGTTTGGTATTAACCTGCACAATGTTGTTGTTGCTCAGTTGTTCAGTCATGTCTGACTCTTTTTGACCCCGTGAACTGCAGCAGGCTTGGCTTCTCTACCCTTCACCATCTCCCAGAGCTTGCTCAAACTCATGTCCATTGAGGCAGTAATGCCATCCAAACATCTCGTCCTCTGTCGTCCGCTTCCCCACTGTCTTCAATCTTTCCCAGTATGTAACAGGGTCTTTTCCTAGGAGTCAGTTCTTCTCATCAGGTGGCCAAAGTATTGGAGTTTCAGCTTCAGCATCAGTCCTTCCAATAAATATTCAGGACTGATTTCCTTTAAGATGGACTGATTGGATCTCCTTGCTGTCCAAGGGGCCCTCAAGAGTCTTTTCCAACACCACAGTTTAAAAGCATCAATTCACCTGCCCTTTGCATTCTTTATAGTCCAATTCTCACATTCATACATGACTACTATGGAAAGCTATGGGAAAACGATAGCTTCGACTAGATGGACCTTTGTCAGCAATTTCTCTGCTTTTTAATATGCTGCCTAGATTGGTCATAGCTTTTCTTCTAAGGAGCAAGCATCTTTTAATATTGTGGCTGCAGTCTCCATCTGCAGTGATTATGTAGCCCAAGGAAATAAAGTATCTCACTGTTTCCATTGTTTCCCTATCTATTTGCCATGAAATGATGAGACCAGATGCATGATCATAGTTTTATGAATGCTGAGTTTCAAGAAAGCACCAAATCTTTGATATCCAGGATTCTTTATGGTCCAATGATAAAGTAACCACGTGCCAATGCCAGAGCTACAGGAGATGAGGGCTCAATTCCTGAGTCAGGAGACCTGCTGGAGTTTTTCAGTAGCTCAGCACATCTGACTCTTTGCCACCCCTTGGACTGCCACATGCCATCCTTATCTGTCCTTTGTCATTTCCTGGAGCTTGCTCAAAGTTATGTCCATTGAGATGGTGATGCCATCCAAGCATCTCATCCTATGTCATCTCCTTCTCCTCCTGCCTTCAATTTTTCCCAGCATCAGATCTTTTCTAATGAGTCAGGTCTTTGCATTAGGTGGCCAAAGTAGTGGACCTTCAGCTTCAGCATCAGTCATTCTAATGAATATTCAGGGCTGATTTCCTGTAGGATTAACTGGTTTAATCTCCTTGCTATCCAAGGGACTCCCAAGAGTCTTCTCCAAGACCAAGTTCAAAACCTGTACAATAGGATCCATATTTAAAAATGTAAATGAAAGTTTTCTGTAACTTAATGCCATAAACCATAATTAGTCTTAGATAGCTTGATCAAGTGTTTTACCCAATAAGTCACACTCTCATGGCATAAAATCCACCAAAAATAAATAGCTTACAGGCAAAATCTGTCACATTCACTGTGTATCATAGCCTCCGTATCCTTAAAATATCTTGGCTAAGATCAGAAATAAAATCAAATTTATATTCAACATTTAAACATACTATATAAAAATAATAATAATACATGATATTGCAATTTCATTAAGTTTTGAATAAAAATAGAGAAAAATAAGCTATGGGAAGTTAAAGCTATTTCCTTAACAAAGATGAAATTAATGTAGCATACCGAGTATTATCAAAGCATGAGATAGGAAGAAAAAAGAAATAAACTTTCAAGACAAAAAAATAATAATAATAATTTCAGCAGTCTTTGTCTCTTTCAGACGATTACTATGAGAAGTTTAATATATCAGAATCTTAGCTGAGGCTTAAATTTAGGGAACTATGGGTATTGGGAATTTGAAACACCAATAAATAAATAATAAATTGTGGTTAATAAATTGAGAGTTCTTATTTAATTATATAAAGATGATTTAACAAGAATGTTTTTCTTCTTTTACCAAAGCAATTATATATAACTTTAATCTGTTCATATTATCATGAAAAAGGGAAAAGTGAAAGTATTAGTCACTCAGTTGTATACAACTCTTTGCCATCCCATGGATATAGCCCACCAGGCCCCTCTGCCCATGGAATTCTTTAGGTAAAAATATGGGAGTGGGTTGCCATTCCCTTTTCCAGGGGATTTTCCTTACCCAGGAACTGAACCCAGGTGTCCTGCCTTGAAGATGGATTCTTTACCATCTGAGCCACTAGGGAAGCACCATTACCCTTATATTATCATAGGTAGCATTATAATCAGGAAAGCCTATATATCAGAAGACCTGTCCTGAAAATTGCTAAGAAGAAAAGTAGATCAATTCAGCAACAAATACATTGGACAGAGAATGACATACAAATTCATGAAGCTGAACTATAGACTTTTTCATTTTATTTGAGGAATTCTGTTAGGAGTTCAGGTCCTTTTAAATGCCTGTCTTTTGTGAACTTCTCCAAAACAAACCAAGAAAGAAAAAAAGAAAATTTGATCTTGCTAAGCTAGGATTATTTAACTTATTATAAGTAACAGTAACAGCATTTTGACAAAGTTTCATCAATTTTCAGTAAAATGAAATCAGAGAAAGATTATCTAAGGTTGAGTTCTGGTTGGTGATATTAAGGAGGACTTTGTAATGTAGGGAACAGGTTGGAATTTAGCAAAGTTGAAGGCATAACTTTGGATTTCCAGGCACAGTGAAGTCTTGAATCTTGTTCTGGTGAGCAAGCCATATGTTTTAACAAGCATACTATTTTACTTGTGTGCTTGTATAATTCTGTCATCCTGGGACAAATTACTAAGCCATTGTTTCTGGATCTTAGCAATATTTAACAGAGAATGAGAAAAAAATTCCTGGTCCTGCTATTGTTTGAAACATGGAATAAAAATTACATTATCTTCAAAACTCACTTAAGAAAATCAAACCTGTATTGTCACAATATGAAATGTTCTTCCCTGGAGACATTCACTTTAGTGACATCCCTTGTTGGTAAGTGATAAACAAATACTGTACATGTTAGTAGTCAATGATAATATATTGGTTAAAGAAAATTAATTGCATATCACACACCTCTCTCTAAAGTGTTTTAATAGTTTAGCATATTAGAAGATGATGCTATTCTAACAATTCTCTCTCTTTAGAAATGTATGTATTCAAGTTCTTCAAACAAACTAAAGAAAGAATGAATGAAACATAAACCCTCTCTCTGCTGATTCCCCTTCATAATACAATGAATTATTTCTTTTCAGAAACTCGAAGAGTTTGTCCCAAGCTCTGGAGAAGATGGCTTTGTAGTACTGATTTTGGGGTCAATGGTTGAAAACTTTCCAGAAAAAAGGACTAACACAATTTCATTGACCCTTGCACAGATTCCAATTACCTTTGTACTGAACAGCTACTTGAATGAATCTCTTTATTTTTTTTCTTCTTTTTTACAGGTATACACATGTTCACCATCCTGAAACCCACCCCCCGCCCGCCTCCTCATACTATCCCTTTGGGTCGTCTCAGTGCACCAGCCCCAAGCATCCAGTACCATGTATGCGAGACAGCAAAAGAGACACAGATGTATAGAACAGTCTTTTGGACTCTGTGGGAGAGGGAGACGGTGGGATGATTTGGGAGAATGGCATTGAAACACGTATAATATCATATATGAAATGAATCACCAGTCCAGGTTCGATGCATGACACTGAATGAATCTCTTTAAAGTCTGGAGTGGGTCCACTAAAATGTTTTTTGCAAAGGGGAGAGAAACAGAGAATATCATAACATGGTTAGATCAAAATGAATTGGTATATCTGTTTTTTCTTTGGAAGCTGAATTTTAAAATGGAACAAGGAGGACATATGTGCTTAAACGTTCCAATTCACTTTTTACTTTGTTCTGAGAGACATTTCTATCTTAGAGATTACGTTTGGTGTTCTAGTGCTATTAAGTCAATAGTAAGAACACAAAAACATCCAAATCTTGCCCCACAAATCACAGTGTTTCCCAGAGGACTTCCTGGGGGGACTGTGGGAGTTCTAGCAGCTGAGAGGTATCCTATTGCAGTTCACTTGGTAACTGCACTTGATATTTGATATTTAAAACAGAATTTTGAGAAAGACTGAGTTGGAGCATAAAGATTCAAATCCTTCCTCCTACTCCTGCTCAATCTTTTCCCAAGATGAAAACAGCATGTGTTTTAAAATCATTCGTTGAGGAAAAGATCAAGAGAGAAGCCTGGGATCTAGGTTTTTTTTTTCCTGTTAAAGCATAAAAAGATGACAGGAAGGGGCATGGGCTCCAACTTTAAGGTCTTTTGTGAAAGTGAAGTGAAGTCGCTCAGTCGTGTCTGACTCTTTGCAACTCAATGGACTGTAGCCTACCAGTCTGCTCTGTTCATGGGATTTTCCAGGCAATAGTACTGGAGTGGATTGCCATTTCCTTCTCCACAAATATTTCTTTGAGCCCCCTCTTTTTCCTGGGGGGGGCAAGAATGCTGGAGTGGGTTGCCATTCCCTTCTCCAGGAGATCTTCCCAACCCAGGGATTGAACCCAGGTCTCCCACATTGCAGACGTCTGAGCCACCAGGGAAGTCTTAAGGTCTCTTAGTCCTGCCCATTAGCAGCTTGACCTAATCAACATACTATTCTGACTGACTGGATTAACAACTACTTTCTCAGAGGTGGGCAGGAAGAAAAGAGGCAAAAACTGGGAAGCATGGAAGAGTCAGTCTTAGTGGAGAAAAAATTAGAGAAGTGCTTCCTGCTAAAGTCCTATCATTATCTTTATGGCACTATAAATCCATCAGTACTCGTTCGCTAGCTGTGAACTACTTGCCCTAAACTACCCCAAACAACCCTTACTATTTTTTTCTTTGAGAACCTGGATTCACTTTGACACCCTTGACAAGTAATATACAGTTATGTGCCTTAAACATAAAAAACACTACTCTACTAATCTAGGATTTGGGGATATTTCATTCCATTGAGAAATGAGAATTTGAGCATCAGTGATTTCTTTGGGGTAAACATAGCATCGCTGACACATTCTAAATTAGTGTTTCTATTGTAAAAAATGCAATTAGATATCTTAACAGCACAAACTTCTAAATTGCTTACTTCAGTTTATAATAATCAATGAAAATTAATGTGGCAGTCTCTTTTTAAAAAAATTTATTGCTTTTATTATTCTGCAATTCTTAGCTTTGTATAAAATGTGTGCATGAATATTTCCACTATTAATACCTTCAGAGGAAAAAAATGAAATAATGTCTTAGAAATTTTATACTTCAAAGATTATAGAAAGTGATTTTCCAATATGCAGTGTAAAATAATTTATATTTATATTTTCTCTACTAGTTGAAGAAATTTTATATCATTATACTACATAGAAGAAAGTATAATAAAGCTCACAAAATAAAATAGAAAGATACACATTTCCATCAAAATGCTTCTTGGAGAAAATAAACATAAGCAAATCTTCACTGATTTCTCTCAGAAACTGCTGAGCAAACAAAGTATTTTCTAGAGACAAACCACAGGTTTGCTATATAAGATAGTCACATGAAGTTGCAGAAATTTCAGTCAGCTTTTTGTATACACCACAGTTCTGGTTGATTCTTGAATGCTTTTAACTATTAAATTATATTATTTACAAGCTAATTTTCCTCAATGCTTTAATACTAGTCATAGCTAGTTGTAGTAAACAAAATGATAAGTTGATCAACAGGTCCCAGATTTTTGCTGCTTTGATTTTTTTGAACTATTCAGTTCAGTTCAGTTCAGTTGCTCAGTCGTGTCCGACTCTTTGGTACCCCATGAATCGCAGCACGCCAGGCCTCCCTGTCCTTCACCATCTCCCGGAGTTCACTCAGACTCACGTCCATTGAGTCAGTGATGCCATCCAGCCACCTCATCCTCTGTAATTCCCTTCTCCTCCTGCCCCCAATCCCTGCCAGCATCAGAGTCTTTTCCAATGAGTCAACTCTTCGCATGAGGTGGCCAAAGTACTGGAGTTTCAGCATCATTCCTTCCAAAGAAATCCCAGGGCTGATCTCCTTCAGAATGGACTGGTTGGATCTCCTTCAGGCCAAGGGACTCTCCTCTCAAGAGTCTTCTCCAACACTACAGTTCAAAAGCATCAATTCTTCGGTGCTCAGCCTTCTTCACAGTCTAACTCTCACATCCATACATGACCACAGGAAAAACCATAGCCTTGACTAGATGAACCTTAGTCAGCAAATAATGTCTCTGCGTTTGAATATGCTGTCTAGGTTGGTCATAACTTTTCTTCCAAGGAGTAAGTGTCTTTTAATTTCATGGCTGCAGTCACCATCTGCAGTGATTTTGGAGCCCAAAAACATAAAATCTGACACTGTTTCTACTGTTTCCCCATCTATTTCCCATGAAGTGATGGGACCAGATGTCATGATCTTCATTTTCTGAATGTTGAGCTTTAAACCACCTTTTTCACTCTCCTCTTTCACTTTCAACAAGAGGCTTTTTAGTTCCTCTTCACTTTCTGCCATAAGGGTGGTGTCATCTCCATATCTGAGGTTATTGATTTTTCTCCTGGCAATCTTGATTCCAACTTGTGTTTCTTCCAGTCCAGCGTTTCTCATGATGTACTCTGCATATAAGTTAAATAAGCAGGGTGACAATATATAACCTTGACGTACTCCTCTTCCTATTTGGAACCAGTCTGTTGTTCCATGTCCAGTTCTAACTGTTGCTTCCTGGCCTGCATACAGATTTCTCAAGAGGCAGGTTAGGTGGTCTGGTATTCCCATTCTTATTAGATTTTAGCTTCTAAAATGCTCTGAGACTGTGATCTTATTCGTGGAATTGAGTCTTTTCTTAGTCTCACAGGTTGTGTGGAGATTCAGTGGGAAAAAAATCAGATACGTTGGGAAACAACACTCAGGTTTTTAAGTGGATCCAACAGAATGATCTTCTTGGTAAGAAGACGGCAAAAAAAAAAAAAAAAAAAAAAAAAAAAAAACAGTTCTAATTAAATCTCAGGGACAATAGTGCAACAGAAAGGTAAAACATAAACACGATGATAATTACCTGTCATCTATAAATTTTTGATAGCTTTTTGACTTGTATCTTGTCTCTCCACTCTTCTATCTCAGCTTTACTACTATTGTAGTGTTTTATCTAAGACTATATGGGAAGTTCAGTTCAGTTCAGTTCAGTCACTCAGTCGTGTCCGACTCGTTGAAACCCCATGTTCTGCAATAAATCAGGCTTCCCTCTCCATCACCAACTCCCAGAGTTTATTCACTCATGTGCATTGAGTTGGTGATGCCATTCAACCATCTCATCCTCTGTCATCCCCTTTTCCTCCTGCCTTCAATCTTTCCCAACTTCAGGGTCTTTTCAAGTGAGTCAGTTCTTCGCATCAGGTGGCCAAAGTATTGGAGTTTCAGCTTCAGCATCAGTCCTTCTAATGAATAATCAGGACTGATTTCCTTTAGGATGGACAGTTTAGATCTTCTTGCACTCCAATGGACTCTCAAAAGTCTTCTCCAACACCACAATTCAAAAGCATTAATTCTTCAGTGTTCAGCTTTCTTTATCGTAAACATCAATACTTTTCCTCTAACTCATATTGCTTAAAAATAAAAGTGCAGCTGAGAGAAAATGACTTTGTAAACAGCACATCCATCATTTTTCCTCTGTTGCCAAATGCCCCCTGAGATTCTCCATATATTATCAGAATGAATCATTCCCTCTATTCTTAAGAAACAATATTTTTTCACTTCCATGATTTGGAACATGGTGTTCTTTGAATCAAGAATCAGTTCACACATGTCCTCTGGACAAAGCAACTCTTCACTAACATCCTTTCTAATGTATAGCTTTCCCTCATTTCCTCAGACAGACTTCCTTTGGAAATTCACAAATGTTTGTATGATCCTATGAGCATAGCAATCCTCAGCAGAAAGCAATGCCTTCTTTATTGATGTATACTGTCAATTTCTATTTCTAACCATGGGACTCAGAATTTATTGTTCTCATTGAAATCTTTCTTCACTTCAGTTCAGTTGCTCAGTCATGTCCGACTCTTTGCAACTCCATGAATCGCAGCACGCCAGGCCTCCCTGTCCAGCACCAGCTCCCGGAGTCACTCACACTCACGTCCATCAAGTCAGTCATGCCATCTAGCCATCTCATCCTCTGTCATTCCCTTCTCCTCCTGCCCCTAAGCATTCCCAGCATTAGAGTCTTTTCCAATGAGTCAACTCTTCGCATGAGGTGGCCAAAGTACTGGAGTTTCAGTTTTAGCATCATTCCTTCCAAACAAATCTCAGGGCTGATCTCCTTTACAATGGACTGGTTGGATCTCCTTGTGGTCCAAGGGACTCTCAAGAGTCTTCAACACCACAGTACAAAAGCATCAATTCTTTGGCACTCAGCCTTCTACACAGCCCAACTCTCACATCCATACATGACAACAGGAAAACCATAGCCTTGACTAGATGGACCTTAGTTGGCAATGTAATGTCTCTGCTTTTGAATGTACTATCTAGGTTGGTGATAACTTTCCTTCCAAAGAGTAAGCACCTTTTAATTTCATGGCTGCAATCACCATCTGCAGTGATCTTGGAGCCCAGAAAAATAAGGTCTGACAATGTTTCCACTGTTTCCCCATCTATTTCCCATGAAGTGATGGTACCGGATGCCATGATCTTCGTTTTCTGAATGTTGAGCTTTAAGCCAACTTTTTCGTTTTCCTCTTTCACTTTCATCAAGAGGCTTTTTAGCTCCTCTTCACTTTCTGCCATAAGGGTGGTGTCATCTGCATATCTGGAAAAGGTCAGTTTTCATTCCAATCCCTAAGAAAGGCAATGCCAAAGAATGCTCAAACTACCGCACAATTGCACTCATCTCACATGCTAGTAAAGTAATGCTTAAAATTCTCCAAGCCAGGCTTCAGCAATACATGAACCGTGAACTTCTGATGTTCAGGCTGGTTTTAGAAAAGGCAGAGGAACCAGAGATCAAGTTGCCAACATCCACTGGATCATGGAAAAAGCAAGAGAGTTCCAGAAAAAAACATCTATTTCTGCTTTATTGACTATGCCAAAGCCTTTGACTGTGTGGATCACAATAAACTGTGGAAAATTCTGAAAGAGATGGGAATACAGACCACCTAACCTGCCTCTTGAGAAATCTGTATGCAGATCAGGAAGCAACAGTTAGAACTTGACATGGAACAACAGACTGGTTCCAAATAGGAAAAAGAATATGTCAAGGCTGTATATTGTCACCCTGCTTGTTTAACTTATATGCAGAGTACATCATGAGAAATGCTGGACTGGAAGAAACACAAGTTGGAATCAAGATTGCCAGGAGAAATATCAATAATCTCAGATATGCAGATGACACCACCCTTATGGCAGAAATCTTTCTTAGGTCACCTGAAAACCAAAGCTTTTATCACTCATGGTGGTGGCAATGGCATCTCTGAAGCCATTTACCATACGATTCCCATGGTGGGACTCCCTATGTTTGTTGACCACCCAATAATACTGCTCACACAGAGGCAAAGGGAACAGCTGTTAGACTTGAACACAATGTCAAGTACAGACTTGCTCAGTGCACTGGAGACTGTCATTTATGACCCTTCGTGAGTATTAGCATTTCTTTAACTTGGTATTATCTATAGATTGATAAGTTCTCTTTTCAACAATAATATGTTTCTTTCCCTTATTAACAGGCTAATTTTAAAATACTTAAAATTATATAACCAATCTGAATTTCACTTTTACATTCAACCAGTTGTTTCAAAGTTGCTTTTTAATCCTGTCATTTAATGAGAAACTGCTGCTGTTCAGATGCTAAGTTGTATCCGACTCTGCGACCTCATAGACTCTAGCCCACCAGGCTCCTCTGTCCATGAGATTCCCCAGGAAAGAATACTGGAGTGGGGCACCATTTCCTTCTCCAAAAGAGCAACTAATCAGTGCAATAATTTTCCATGTAAAAAAAAGAGAGAAAGAAATCTGAACGCTATAGAGCTTATTGTAACAAGCATGCATTTTTTAAAGTATGACAGAATCCATACAAGTGTTCCCTGATGGCTCAGTGGTAAAGAATCTGCCTGCAGTACAGGAGAGACAGGAGATATGGGTTTGATCCCTGGGTTGGGAAGATCTTCTGGAGAAGAAATGGCAACCCACTCCAGTATTCTAGTCTGAAAAATTCCACAGGTGGAGGGGCCTGGTAGGCTACAGTCACAAAAAGTTAAGATACAACTGAGAGACAGCATACAAAGCCCATCCATAGAAGACTGAAAAATAAGAAAGATATTATTTCAATTTGATGCTTAAAATTTCTGAAACTCTAAAAATACTAAGAATTAGTAATCTTCCTGTCTCAATAGCTTTTCTTATTCTGAACATTTTATTTAAGTAGCATCATATAATATGTGGTCACTTGCAACTGACCTTTTTCTTATGAAAAAGTTTTTAGTTAGATCTATATTGCAGCATGTACAGTACTTTTTGTTATTGAATAATATTTTATAGTATATCCATACCATAACACATTCTATTAATACATTCATCAATTGATGGACATTTCTATTTTTTTCACTTTTGTCTATAATGAAAAGAATCTATAAATGGTGTTATACATGTTTGTGTGAACACAGTTTTTTACTGCACTGGGTCATAGGATAATTTTATATTTATGAGAACCTGCCAAATTCTTTTCCAAAGTGGTCACATCATTCTACATTTTCACCAACAGTGTATTAGAGTTCTAATTCTTCATATCATTGCCAATACATGTTATTATCTATTATAATTTTTAATATAAGCATGGTAATGAATATGATCGCTCTTTGTTCTTGATTTACATTTTCCTTATGTCTGCTAATGCTGAGAATATTTTCATATTTTATTGGCCATTTGTATCATTTTAGAGACATGTCTCTTCCAATCACTTATCCACTTTTTAATTTGGTTGCCTTTTTATTATTAAGCTATTGGAACTCTTATGTGTTATATAAAAAAGTCTCTTTTCAGATATATGAATCGGAAATATACTCTCCATCAGTAAGTTATTTTTCTCTTGCCAGTGTCCTCTGAAACACAATATTTTATGAAAATTAATAGAATACATTTTTAATAATTAAATGTTTCCATACTTTATTGAATCTGTTAAAACTGGCAGAAACACGAGCGGAATCAAGATTGCCAGGAGAAATAGTAATAACTTCAGATATGCAGATGACACCACCTTTATGGCAGAAAGTGAAGAGAAATTAAAGAGCCTCTTGATGAGAGTGAAAGAGGAAAGCGAAAAAGTTGGCTTAAAGCTCAACATTCAGAAAACGAAGATCATGGCATCTGGCCCCATCACTTCATGGGAAATAGATGGGGAAACAGTGGAAACAGTGTCAGACTTTAGTTTTTTGGGCTCCAAGATCACTGCAGATGGTGATTGCAGCCATGAAATTAAAAGATGCTTACTCCTTGGAAGAAAAGTTATGACCAACCTAAATTGTATATTCAAAAGTAGAGACATTACTTTGCCGACTAAGGTCCATCTAGTCAAGGCTATGGTTTTTTTCTGTGGTCATGTATGGATGTGAGAGTTGGACTGTGAAGAAAGCTGAGCGCCAAAGAATTGACACTTTTGAACTGTGTTGTTGGAGAAGACTCTTGAGAGTCCCTTGGACTGCAAGGAGATCCAACCAGTCCATTGTAAAGGAGATCAGCCCAGGGATTTCTTTGGAAGGAATGATGCTAAAGCTGAAGCTCCAGTACTTTGGCCACCTCATGCAAAGAGTTGACTCATTGGAAAAGACTCTGATACTGGGAAGGTTTGTGGGCAGGAGGAGAAGGGGATGACAGGGGATGAGATGGCTGGATGGCATCACAGACTCGATGAACATGAGTCTGAGTGAACTCTGGGAGATGGTGATGGACAGGGAGGCCTGGTGTGCTGCGATTCATGGAGTCGCAAAGAGTCGGACACGACTGAGTGACTGAACTGAACTGAGTGAAAACTGTTAAAATTTCCCACTGAGGAAACTCCCAGCTCAGATGCCTTCATCAGTAAATATTTCCAAATATTCCAAATATTTGCAAATAATTAAGAAGTACTATCACTACTATCACTCTTTCACAAACTCTTCTAGATAATTCAAACATATTACCACTCTCTAGGTCATTTTATGAGGCCGTAATCCCTAATATTACAACAGATAAGGATGTTGCAGAAAAACAAAAATTTTTAACACAATTCCTTCCATAAATAAAATATGAAGGAACCAGAATGCTGTATAAAAAGTACAGAACACCTTGATCAAAATGGACTTATTCCAGGATTAAAAGTTTGTTTGTTTATATGTACAAAAATGAGTCATACAATTCAATAAATTTTCAACATAAAAGAAAAAAATATTTTGACCAGTCCAATGACTAAATAATTGATAAAAGTCAATACCCATTCATGATATCAAAAGAAATATTTTGCAAAATAAATAGAAATTTCCTCAACTTTACAATAGATATATTAAAATATCTATACAAAAGATTACACTTCCTGGCAAAATATATACAGCTTTATCCCTTTCATTTGAAATCAAGAAAATATAAATTAAACTTCATTTTTACTTTATCATAAAAGCTAAAATTTGAGAATTATCACAACCAAGCATTGACAAGAATGTGGAGAAATAGGAACCTTTCCATACTGCTGATGAGAACACAAATTAATAAACCACTTCAGAAAACTGTTTAGTAATATTAAAGAGATCTAGACATGCATGCAGCCTTCTCTTAGCAATTCCACTCTTAGATATATAACTAATAAACATGTATAAATGTATAAACCAAAATACACATATCAGAATAATTCAGTTCAGTTCAGTTCAGTCGCTCAGTCGTGTCCAACTCTTTGCGACCCCATGAATCGCAGCATGCCAGGCCTCCCTGTCCATCACCA